>OZ012657.1:11339864-11542279 GCA_963942575.1 Priocnemis perturbator | reverse complement strand
TCGAAACGTGGTCCCCGTCTGTTTAGACGCTAAAAACGCGAATGACACTTGATTCGCACGAATCCGTTGAGGAATGGCCGAGATACGCCGTGTTACACTTCCGGACGATGAATACGTTCAATTCGTTCAAGAACTCTCGTATCTCGGACATCCGCGAGTGTTCCGCGTCGAAAACGTGGTCACCGTCTGTTTTAGACGCTAAAAACGCGTATGACACTTGATTCGCACGAATCCGTTGGGAAATGGACGAGATACGCCGTGGTACACTTCCGGACGATGAATACGTTCAATTCGTTCAAGAACTCTCGTATCTCGGACATCCGCGAGTGTTTCGCGTCGAAAACGTGGCCCCCGTCTGTTTTAGACGCTAAAAACGCGTATGACACTTGATTCGCACGAATCCGTTGAGAAATGGCCGAGATACGCCCTGTTACACATCGGGACGATGAATTCGTTCAATTCGTTCAAGAACTCTCGTATATCGGACATCCGCGAGTGTTTCGCGTCGAAAACGTCGTCCCCGTCTGTTTTAGACGCTAAAAACGCGTATGACACTTGATTCGCACGAATCCGTTGAGAAATGGCCGAGATACGCCGTGTTACACTTCCGGACGATGGAATCTTGCTAGTTCTCACGTTTTGCAAGCGAAACGCACGATGCACCGCGTTTCATTCAATTCGTCCAAGAACTCTCGTATCTCGGACATCCGCGAGTGTTTCGCGTCGAAAACGTGGTCCCCGTCTGTTTTAGATGCTAAAAACGCGTATGACACTTGATTCGCATGAATCCGTTGAGAAATGGCCGAGATACGCCGTGTTACACTTCCGGACGATGAAATCTTGCTAGTTCTCACGTTTTGCAAGCGAAACGCACGATGCACCGCGTTATGTTCAATTCGTTCAAGAACACTCGTATCTCGGACACCCGCGAGTATTTCGCGCCGAAAACGTGGTCCCCGTCTGTTTTAGACGCTAAAAACGCGTATGACACTTGATTCGCACGAATCCGTTGAGAAATGGCCGAGATACGCCGTGTTGCACTTCCGACGATGAATTCGTTCAATTCGTTCAAGAACTCTCGTATCTCGGACATCCGCGAGTGTTTCGCGTCGAAAACGTGGTCCCCGTCTGTTTTAGACGCTAAAAACGCGTATGACACTTGATTCGCACGAATCCGTTGAGAAATGGCCGAGATACGCCGTGTTACACTTCCGGACGATGAAATCTTGCTAGTTCTCACGTTTTGCAAGCGAAAGGCACGATGCACCGCGTTTCGTTAAATTCGTTCAAGAACTCTCGTATCTCGGACATCCGCTAGTGTTTCGCGTCGAAAACGTGGTCCCCGTCTGTTTTAGACGCTAAAAACGCGTATGACACTTGATTCGCACGAATCCGTTGAGAAATGGCCGAGATACGCTGTGTTACACTTCCGGACGATGAAATCTTGCTAGTTCTCACGTTTTGCAAGCGAAACGCACGATGCACCGCGTTTCGTTCAATTCGTTCAAGAACTCTCGTATCTCGGACATCCGCGAGTGTTTCGCGTCGAAAACGTTGTCCCCGTCTGTTTTAGACGCTATAAACGCGTATGACACTTGATTCGCACGAATCCGTTGAGAAATGGCCGAGATACGCTGTGTTACACTTCCGGACGATGAAATCTTGCTAGTTCTCACGTTTTGCAAGCGAAACGCACGATGCACCGCGTTTCGTTCAATTCGTTCAAGAACTCTCGTATCTCGGACATCCGCGAGTGTTTCGCGTCGAAAACGTGGTCCCCGTCTGTTTTACACGCTAAAAACGCGTATGACACTTGATTCGCACGAATCCGTTGAGAAATGGCTGAGATACGCCGTGTTACACTTCCGGACGATGGAATCTTGCTAGTTCTCACGTTTTGCAAGCGAAACGCACGATGCACCGCGTTTCGTTCAATTCGTTCAAGAACTCTCGTATGTCGGACATCCTGCGAGTGTTTCGCGTCGAAAACGTGGTCCCCGTCTGTTTTAGACGCTAAAAACGCGTATGACACTTGATTCGCACGAATCCGTTGAGAAATGGCTGAGATACGCCGTGTTACACTTCCGGACGATGAATACGTTCAATTCGTTCAAGAACTCTCGTATCTCGACATCCGCGAGTGTTTCGCGTCGAAAACGTGGTCCCCGTCTGTTTTAGACGCTAAAAACGCGTATGACACTTGATTCGCACGAATCCGTTGAGAAATGGCCGAGATACGCCGTGTTACACTTCCGGACGATGAATTCGTTCAATTAGTTCAAGAACTCTCGTATCTCGGACAACCGCGAGTGTTTCGCTTTGAAAACGTTGTCCCCGTCTGTTTTAGACGCTAAAAACGCGTATGACACTTGATTCGCACGAATCCGTTGAGAAATGGCCGAGATACGCCGTGTTACACTTCCGGACGATGAAATCTTGCTAGTTCTCACGTTTTGTAAGCGAAATGCACGATGCACCGCGTTTCGTTCAATTCGTTCAAGAACTCTCGTATCTCGGACATCCGCGAGTGTTTCGCGTCGAAAACGTGGTCCCCGTCTGTTTTAGACGCTAAAAACGCGTATGACACCTGATTCGCACGAATCCGTTGAGAAATGGCCGAGATACGCCGTGTTACACTTCCGGACGATGAAATCTTGCTAGTTCTCACGTTTTGCAAGCGAAACGCACGATGCACCGCGTTTCGTTCAATTCGTTCAAGAACACTCGTATCTCGGACACCCGCGAGTGTTTCGCGTCGAAAACGTGGTCCCCGTCTGTTTTAGACGCTAAAAACCCGTATGACACTTGATTCGCACGAATCCGTTGAGAAATGGCCGAGATACGCCATGTTGCACTTCCGGACGATGAATTCGTTCAATTCGTTCAAGAACTCTCGTATCTCGGACATCCGCGAGTGTTTCGCGTCGAAAACGTAGTCTCCGTCTGTTTTAGACGCTAAAAACGCGTATGACACTTGATTCGCACGAATCCGTTGAGAAATGGCCGAGATACGCCGTGTTACACTTCCGGACGATGAATACGTTCAATTCGTTCAAGAACTCTCGTATCTCGGACATCCGCGAGTGTTCCGCGTCGAAAACGTGGTCACCGTCTGTTTTAGACGCTAAAAACGCGTATGACACTTGATTCGCACGAATCCGTTGGGAAATGGACGAGATACGCCGTGTTACACTTCCGGACGATGAATACGTTCAATTCGTTCAAGAACTCTCGTATCTCGGACATCCGCGAGTGTTTCGCGTCGAAAACGTGGCCCCCGTCTGTTTTAGACGCTAAAAACGCGTATGACACCTGATTCGCACGAATCCGTTGAGAAATGGCCGAGATACGCCGTGTTGCACTTCCGGACGATGAATTCGTTCAATTCGTTCAAGAACTCTCGTATCTCGGACATCTGCGAGTGTTTCGCGTCCAAAACGTGGTCCCCGTCTGTTTTAGACGCTAAAAACGCGTATGACACTTGATTCGCACGAATCCGTTGAGAAATGGCCGAGATACGCCGTGTTACACTTCCGGACGATGAAATCTTGCTAGTTCTCACGTTTTGCAAGCGAAACGCACGATGCACCGCGTTTCGTTCAATTCGTCCAAGAACTCTCGTATCACGGACATCCGCGAGTGTTTCGCGTCGAAAACGGGTCCCCGTCTGTTTTAGACGCTAAAAACGCGTATGACACTTGATTCGCACGAATCCGTTGAGAAATGGCCGAGATACGCCTTGTTACACTTCCGGACGATGAATTCGTTCAATTCGTTCAAGAACTCTCGTATCTCGGACATCCGCGAGTGTTCCGCGTCGAAAACGAGGTCCCCGTCTGTTTTAGACGCTAAAAACGCGTATGACACTTGATTCGCACGAATCCGTTGAGAAATGGCCGAGATACGCCGTGTTACACTTCCTGACGATGAATACATTCAATTCGTTCAAGAACTCTCGTATCTCGGACAACCGCGAGTGTTTCGCGTCGAAAACGTTGTCCCCGTCTGTTTAGACGCTATAAACGCGTATGACACTTGATTCGCACGAATCCGTTGAGAAATGGCCGAGATACGCCGTGTTACACTTCCGGACGATGAAATCTTGCTAGTTCTCACGTTTTGCAAGCGAAACGCACGATGCACCGCGTTTCGTTCAATTCGTTCAAGAACTCTCGTATCTCGGACATCCGCGAGTGTTTCGCGTCGAAAACGTGGTCCCCGTCTGTTTTACACGCTAAAAACGCGTATGACACTTGATTCGCACGAATCCGTTGAGAAATAGCCGAGATACGCCGTGTTACACTTCCGGACGATGAATACGTTCAATTCGTTCAAGAACTCTCGTATCTCGGACATCCACGAGTGTTCCGCGTCGAAAACGTGGTCCCCGTCTGTTTTAGAGGCTAAAAACGCGTATGACACTTGATTCGCACGAATCCGTTGAGAAATGGCCGAGATACGCCGTGTTACACTTCCGGACGATGGAATCTTGCTAGTTCTCACGTTTTGCAAGCGAAACGCACGATGCACCGCGTTTCGTTCAATTCGTTCAAGAACTCTCGTATCTCGGACATCCTGCGAGTGTTTCGCGTCGAAAACGTGGTCCCCGTCTGTTTTAGACGCTAAAAACGCGTATGACACTTGATTCGAACGAATCCGTTGAGAAATGGCCGAGATACGCCGTGTTACACTTCCGGACGATGAATACGTTCAATTCGTTTAAGAACTCTCGTATCTCGGACATCCGCGAGTGTTTCGCGTCGAAAACGTGGTCCCCGTCTGTTTTAGACGCTAAAAACGCGTATGACACTTGATTCGCACGAATCCGTTGAGAAATGGCCGAGATACGCCGTGTTACACTTCCGGACGATGGAATCTTGCTAGTTCTCACGTTTTGCAAGCGAAACGCACGATGCACCGCGTTTCGTTCAATTCGTTCAAGAACTCTCGTATCTCGGACATCCTGCGAGTGTTTCGCGTCGAAAACGTGGTCCCCGTCTGTTTTAGACGCTAAAAACGCGTATGATACTTGATTCGCACGAATCCGTTGAGAAATGGCCGAGATACGCCGTGTTACACTTCCGGACGATGAATACGTTCAATTCGTTCAAGAACTCTCGTATCTCGGACATCCGCGAGTGTTTCGCGTCGAAAACGTGGTCCCCGTCTGTTTTAGACGCTAAAAACGCGTATGACACTTGATTCGCACGAATCCGTTGAGAAATGGCCGAGATAAGCCGTGTTACACTTCCGGACGATGAATTCGTTCAATTCGTTCAAGAACTCTCGTATCTCGGACATCCGCGAGTGTTTCGCGTCGAAAACGTGGTCCCCGTCTGTTTTAGACGCTAAAAACGCGTATGACACTTGTAACCGTATTTTTCGACGGTCACATCCGCGCGCGTATACCACCTATGACGCGCGAGTACCGCCAGTAATGGGCCAAGCGCACAACAGAGGGAGAGCCCTTCGCGCGCACTGCAGCGCTAAATCCAATAGAGGGACACCTCCCTCTCGCATTCATAAACACCCTGCCGCGTGTATAGAAACCCCGAAATTGCAATGATATTTTGTCTTATCTTGAGTTTAAGGACCAGCCACCCTTATTACGCAAGAACGAGACCCATCATAAATTCACTAGCCTACGTAGTATCCAAAGTCGAGGTACGTTCAGTACACTCCAAGCCGAAGGATTTGAACATTGCATCACGGTCTTTAGAACACGTTGAAACGTCTCAGGCGAGCCTGTGTGAATAATAGGGGAATCACGAGTCAAATCTCAATTTCTGTATTAAATTCACTCAGTGTCATAAAAGGGTTAAACAAACGTTCCTTTAGTATAAATTCACGCATGCAACATCCTACAAGCTGACTCCTTACTCGAGGAAGCACTAGTTCGAATTGACGCGCTCGTTCTTCAAGATATTTCCAAAAAGTAGAACGTAAGACATATTTATTAGATCCACGAGGAATAAGGTGCCTGACTAAGACACTCGACCGGTACTTAACTGTACCCCTTGCTGTCCGTCTTCGGCCTACCCGACTCCTCGCAGTGTGTTAACCTTTCGGTGGATGGTTGTGTTGTCATTGATGGCTTTGCGTAATTGCGAGCCCCCTTTGGCAGGGACTTTTTCCTCTGGAAGGCAGTTTGCGTAAATACAAAAGCACTACGAGATAGCTATCGGCAGGTAGATTGGATGCACGGCTGGCACTTGACTGTTGTCCCCCGCCGTCTGGTTAGATTCCTTCGCCGAAGTGTTCTCATAGTAAGAATTGTAAAGAATAACTTGCAGTAGAGACTTAGCTTGTATTTGACCTAAGTCCGAGTCACACATTAAATAAAAGAAACCTGTGACAACAAGGCAAAACTGATTGGTTGCACGGCTGGTACTTGGCTGTATCTCCCGCCGACCGGTCATAGTCGTCGCCGAAGTACTCACAGGCACAATATATAATTGTACACTTGCATAGACTCGTAAAGATATTAGGTCATCTGTTGTACTCGATCGGGTGGGCCCGCAGGCCGACGGGTACCTCGACTCATGGTCATACCCCGCACACACCCATTCAAATGATCGGGATGTCGCCCGATCAACGCGCAATAAATTGCTACCAGTCCATATGGGTTGCTGGCCCCTCATCTTACTGGTGGAGGCGAGGCCTTTCTAAACCTCTCCCATAGTTCTGCCAACCATGGTAAGGCGAGCTGATTGAGTGCAGCTCCCACACCGGGATGTCAAGCCCTAGCCAGCTATGGCTTCACCACTGCCACGACGATTGCAACCCCGGTGCCTTAGATAATATAGTCAGTTAGTACCCAGGGTGCCGTCCCAAATGTGGGGGACCGGTGGCAGCTAAGGGCAACGCGGGTGGGACGTTCCCACACGCTACCCTACCACTGCCACCGGTGGGCCCCCCACCCCGTCTACCGATTATCCTCCGGTCGAGTGGACCCACAGCCCAGCAGCCGATTAAGGGTCCAGTACCGGCGTATGTAGGGTCCGTGGGTACGCCAAGCCCCAAAGGTCCCCACCACTAAGGGCGGGACCCCCCTGCGGGGAGATATTAGGTCACCTCAGAGGGAATATCTTGATAGACGCCGCGTTATAGCGACTCATCGGTGAAAGCCCTCTGCCACTCCGATACGTGCACCTCACGCCAGGCTTTCCTGATTCGTGCGACGAGCAATAAACACCGTCGCGTTTTTGTTACAAAGGAACAGCTGTGTACGGCTCTTCTAGCCATAGTCTGCAGTTCCCAGACGTATACACGAGCGCCTGTGTGTGCAGTATCACTTTGTAAACATACCGAATATTCCTATAAATAGAACGCGTACATTACCTCGCATATATCTCTGTGCCAGAGATCATACACACAACGCCGAATAGCAATACGTGTGGTCTGTCACACGTATCGCACTACGCAAACGATCGCGTATACATACCTTCTGTACAACGGCACTGATCTTTTACAGAATATATACTCTTTCTACCAAATACATACTGAACCTGCTTATTACACTGCCTCTTGTCGCCTAGTGGTCGAATCCACGGGCATTATCACACGTGCCCACTTAATAGGTCGTGACACCTAACTGATACTAATTTTTGATTTTTCTCGGCCATTGCCACAGGGATTCGTTACTCCTTCTGAGTGCTCATCCGCAATCGCCGAGAGATAGATTGTGACAAGTCACGGTTACACACTTGATTCGCACGAATCCGTTGAGAAATGGCCGAGATACGCCGTGTTACACCTCCGGACGATGAATTCGTTCAATTCGTTCAAGAACTCTCGTATCTCGGACAACCGCGAGTGTTTCGCTTCGAAAACGTGGTCCCCGTCTGTTTTAGACGCTAAAAACGCGTATAGCACTTGATTCGCACGAATCCGTTGAGAAATCGCCGAGATACGCCGTGTTACGCTTCCTGACGATGAATACATTCAACTCGTTCAAGAACTCTCGTATCTCGGACACCCGCGAGTGTTTCGCGTCGAAAACGTTGTCCCCGTCTGTTTTAGACGCTAAAAACGCGTATGACACTTGATTCGCACGAATCCGTTGAGAAATGGCCGAGATACGCCGTGTTACACTTCCGGACGATGAAATCTTGCTAGTTCTCACGTTTTGTAAGCGAAATGCACGATGCACCGCGTTTCGTTCAATTCGTTCAAGAACTCTCGTATCTCGGACATCCGCGAGTGTTTCGCGTCGAAAACGTGGTCCCCGTCTGTTTTAGACGCTAAAAACGCGTATGACACTTGATTCGCACGAATCCGTTGAGAAATGGCCGAGATACGCCATGTTACACTTCCGGACGATGAAATCTTGCTAGTTCTCACGTTTTGCAAGCGAAACGCACGATGCACCGCGTTTCGTTCAATTCGTTCAAGAACACTCGTATCTCGGACACCCGCGAGTGTTTCGCGTCGAAAACGTGATCCCCGTCTGTTTTAGACGCTAAAAACCCGTATGACACTTGATTCGCACGAATCCGTTGAGAAATGGCCGAGATACGCCGTGTTGCACTTCCGGACGATGAATTCGTTCAATTCGTTCAAGAACTCTCGTATCTCGGACATCCGCGAGTGTTTCGCGTCGAAAACGTGGCCCCCGTCTGTTTTAGACGCTAAAAACGCGTATGACACTTGATTCGCACGAATCCGTTGAGAAATGGCCGAGATACGCCGTGTTGCACTTCCGGACGATGAATTCGTTCAATTCGTTCAAGAACTCTCGTATCTCGGACATCTGCGAGTGTTTCGCGTCCAAAACGTGGTCCCCGTCTGTTTTAGACGCTAAAAACGCGTATGACACTTGATTCGCACGAATCCGTTGAGAAATGGCCGAGATACGCCGTGTTACACTTCCGGACGATGAAATCTTGCTAGTTCTCACGTTTTGCAAGCGAAACGCACGATGCACCGCGTTTCGTTCAATTCGTCCAAGAACTCTCGTATCACGGACATCCGCGAGTGTTTCGCGTCGAAAACGGGGTCCCCGTCTGTTTTAGACGCTAAAAACGCGTATGACACTTGATTCGCACGAATCCGTTGAGAAATGGCCGAGATACGCCTTGTTACACTTCCGGACGATGAATTCGTTCAATTCGTTCAAGAACTCTCGTATCTCGGACATCCGCGAGTGTTCCGCGTCGAAAACGAGGTCCCCGTCTGTTTTAGACGCTAAAAACGCGTATGACACTTGATTCGCACGAATCCGTTGAGAAATCGCCGAGATACGCCGTGTTACACTTCCTGACGATGAATACATTCAATTCGTTCAAGAACTCTCGTATCTCGGACAACCGCGAGTGTTTCGCGTCGAAAACTTGGTCCCCGTCTGTTTTAGACGCTAAAAACGCGTATGACACTTGATTCGCACGAATCCGTTGAGAAATGGCCGAGATACGCCGTGTTACACTTCCGGACGATGAAATCTTGCTAGTTCTCACGTTTTGCAAGCGAAACGCACGATGCACCGCGTTTCGTTCAATTCGTCCAAGAACTCTCGTATCACGGACATCCGCGAGTGTTTCGCGTCGAAAACGGGGTCCCCGTCTGTTTTAGACGCTAAAAACGCGTATGACACTTGATTCGCACGAATCCGTTGAGAAATGGCCGAGATACGCCTTGTTACACTTCCGGACGATGAATTCGTTCAATTCGTTCAAGAACTCTCGTATCTCGGACATCCGCGAGTGTTCCGCGTCGAAAACGAGGTCCCCGTCTGTTTTAGACGCTAAAAACGCGTATGACACTTTATTCGCACGAATCCGTTGAGAAATGGCCGAGATACGCCGTGTTACACTTCCTGACGATGAATACATTCAATTCGTTCAAGAACTCTCGTATCTCGGACAACCGCGAGTGTTTCGCGTCGAAAACGTGGTCCCCGTCTCTTTTAGACGCTAGAAACGCGTATGACACTTGATAAGCACGAATACGTTGAGAAATGGCCGAGATACGCCGTGTTACACTTCCGGACGATGAAATCTTGCTAGTTCTCACGTTTTGCAAGCGAAACGCACGATGCACCGCGTTTCGTTCAATTCGTCAAGAACTCTCGTATCTCGGACATCCGCGAGTGTTTCGCGTCGAAAACGTTGTCCCCGTCTGTTTTAGACGCTATAAACGCGTATGACACTTGATTCGCACGAATCCGTTGAGAAATGGCCGAGATACGCCGTGTTACACTTCCGGACGATGAAATCTTGCTAGTTCTCACGTTTTGCAAGCGAAACGCACGATGCACCGCGTTTCGTTCAATTCGTTCAAGAACTCTCGTATCTCGGACATCCGCGAGTGTTTCGCGTCGAAAACGTGGTCCCCGTCTGTTTTACACGCTAAAAACGCGTATGACACTTGATTCGCACGAATCCGTTGAGAAATGGCCGAGATACGCCGTGTTACACTTCCGGACGATGAATACGTTCAATTCGTTCAAGAACTCTCGTATCTCGGACATCCACGAGTGTTCCGCGTCGAAAACGTGGTCCCCGTCTGTTTTAGAGGCTAAAAACGCGTATGACACTTGATTCGCACGAATCCGTTGAGAAATGGCCGAGATACGCCGTGTTACACTTCCGGACGATGGAATCTTGCTAGTTCTCACGTTTTGCAAGCGAAACGCACGATGCACCGCGTTTCGTTCAATTCGTTCAAGAACTCTCGTATCTCGGACATCCTGCGAGTGTTTCGCGTCGAAAACGTGGTCCCCGTCTGTTTTAGACGCTAAAAACGCGTATGACACTTGATTCGAACGAATCCGTTGAGAAATGGCCGAGATACGCCGTGTTACACTTCCGGACGATGAATACGTTCAATTCGTTTAAGAACTCTCGTATCTCGGACATCCGCGAGTGTTTCGCGTCGAAAACGTGGTCCCCGTCTGTTTTAGACGCTAAAAACGCGTATGACACTTGATTCGCACGAATCCGTTGAGAAATGGCCGAGATACGCCGTGTTACACTTCCGGACGATGGAATCTTGCTAGTTCTCACGTTTTGCAAGCGAAACGCACGATGCACCGCGTTTCGTTCAATTCGTTCAAGAACTCTCGTATCTCGGACATCCTGCGAGTGTTTCGCGTCAAAAACGTGGTCCCCGTCTGTTTTAGACGCTAAAAACGCGTATGATACTTGATTCGCACGAATCCGTTGAGAAATGGCCGAGATACGCCGTGTTACACATCCGGACGACGAATTCGTTCAATTCGTTCAAGAACACTCGTATCTCGGACATCCGCCAGTGTTTCGCGTCGAAAACGTGGTCCCCGTCTTTTTTAGACGCTAAAAACGCGTATGACACTTGATTCGCACGAATCCGTTGAGAAATGGCGGAGATACGCCATGTTACACTTCCGGACGATGGAATCTTGCTAGTTCTCACGTTTTGCAAGCGAAACGCACGATGCACCGCGTTTCGTTCAATTCGTTCAAGAACCCTCGTATCTCGGACATCCTGCGAGTGTTTCGCGTCTAAAACGTGGTCCCCGTCTGTTTTAGACGCTAAAAACGCGTATGACACTTGATTCGCACGAATCCGTTGACAAATGGCCGAGATACGCCGTGTTACACTTCCGGACGATGAATTCGTTCAATTCGTTCAAGAACTCTCGTATCTCGGACATCCGCGAGTGTTCCGCGTCGAAAACCTGGTCCCCGTCTGTTTTAGACGCTAAAACCGCGTATGACACTTGATTCGCACGTATCCGTTGAGAAATGGCCGAGATACGCCGCGTTACACTTCCGAACGATGAAATCTTGCTAGTTCTCACGTTTTGCAAGCGAAACGCACGATGCACCGCGTTTCGTTCAATTCGTTCAAGAACTCTCGTATCTCGGACATCCGCGAGTGTTTCGCGTCGAAAACGTGGTCCCCTCTGTTTTAGACGCTAAAAACGCGTATGACACTTGATTCACACGAATCCGTTGAGAAATGGCCGAGATAAGCCGTGTTACACTTCCGGACGATGAATTCGTTCAATTCGTTCAAGAACTCTCGTATCTCGGACATCCGCGAGTGTTTCGCGTCGAAAACGTGGTCCCCGTCTGTTTTAGACGCTAAAAACGCGTATGACACTTGTAACCGTATTTTTCGACGGTCACATCCGCGCGCGTATACCACCTATGACGCGCGAGTACCGCCAGTAATGGGCCAAGCGCACAACAGAGGGAGAGCCCTTCGCGCGCACTGCAGCGCTAAATCCAATAGAGGGACACCTCCCTCTCGCATTCATAAACACCCTGCCGCGTGTATAGAAACCCCGAAATTGCAATGATATTTTGTCTTATCTTGAGTTTAAGGACCAGCCACCCTTATTACGCAAGAACGAGACCCATCATAAATTCACTAGCCTACGTAGTATCCAAAGTCGAGGTACGTTCAGTACACTCCAAGCCGAAGGATTTGAACATTGCATCACGGTCTTTAGAACACGTTGAAACGTCTCAGGCGAGCCTGTGTGAATAATAGGGAAATCACGAGTCAAATCTCAATTTCTGTATTAAATTCACTCAGTGTTATAAAAGGGTTAAACAAACGTTCCTTTAGTATAAATTCACGCATGCAACATCCTACAAGCTGACTCCCTTACTCGAGGAAGCACTAGTTCGAATTGACGCGCTCGTTCTTCAAGATATTTCCAAAAAGTAGAACGTAAGACATATTTATTAGATCCACGGAGGAATAAGGTGCCTGACTAAGACACTCGACCGGTACTTAACTGTACCCCTTGCTGTCCGTCTTCGGCCTACCCGACTCCTCGCAGTGTGTTAACCTTTCGGTGGATGGTTGTGTTGTCATTGATGGCTTTGCGTAATTGCGAGCCCCCTTTGGCAGGGACTTTTTCCTCTGGAAGGCAGTTTGCGTAAATACAAAAGCACTACGAGATAGCTATCGGCAGGTAGATTGGATGCACGGCTGGCACTTGACTGTTGTCCCCCGCCGTCTGGTTAGATTCCTTCGCCGAAGTGTTCTCATAGTAAGAATTGTAAAGAATAACTTGCAGTAGAGACTTAGCTTGTATTTGACCTAAGTCCGAGTCACACATTAAATAAAAGAAACCTGTGACAACAAGGCAAAACTGATTGGTTGCACGGCTGGTACTTGGCTGTATCTCCCGCCGACCGGTCATAGTCGTCGCCGAAGTACTCACAGGCACAATATATAATTGTACACTTGCATAGACTCGTAAAGATATTAGGTCATCTGTTGTACTCGATCGGGTGGGCCCGCAGGCCGACGGGTACCTCGACTCATGGTCATACCCCGCACACACCCATTCAAATGATCGGGATGTCGCCCGATCAACGCGCAATAAATTGCTACCAGTCCATATGGGTTGCTGGCCCCTCATCTTACTGGTGGAGGCGAGGCCTTTCTAAACCTCTCCCATAGTTCTGCCAACCATGGTAAGGCGAGCTGATTGAGTGCAGCTCCCACACCGGGATGTCAAGCCCTAGCCAGCTATGGCTTCACCACTGCCACGACGATTGCAACCCCGGTGCCTTAGATAATATAGTCAGTTAGTACCCAGGGTGCCGTCCCAAATGTGGGGGACCGGTGGCAGCTAAGGGCAACGCGGGTGGGACGTTCCCACACGCTACCCTACCACTGCCACCGGTGGGCCCCCCACCCCGTCTACCGATTATCCTCCGGTCGAGTGGACCCACAGCCCAGCAGCCGATTAAGGGTCCAGTACCGGCGTATGTAGGGTCCGTGGGTACGCCAAGCCCCAAAGGTCCCCACCACTAAGGGCGGAACCCCCCTGCGGGGAGATATTAGGTCACCTCAGAGGGAATATCTTGATAGACGCCGCGTTATAGCGACTCATCGGTGAAAGCCCTCTGCCACTCCGATACGTGCACCTCACGCCAGGCTTTCCTGATTCGTGCGACGAGCAATAAACACCGTCGCGTTTTTGTTACAAAGGAACAGCTGTGTACGGCTCTTCTAGCCATAGTCTGCAGTTCCCAGACGTATACACGAGCGCCTGTGTGTGCAGTATCACTTTGTAAACATACCGAATATTCCTATAAATAGAACGCGTACATTACCTCGCATATATCTCTGTGCCAGAGATCATACACACAACGCCGAATAGCAATACGTGTGGTCTGTCACACGTATCGCACTACGCAAACGATCGCGTATACATACCTTCTGTACAACGGCACTGATCTTTTACAGAATATATACTCTTTCTACCAAATACATACTGAACCTGCTTATTACACTGCCTCTTGTCGCCTAGTGGTCGAATCCACGGGCATTATCACACGTGCCCACTTAATAGGTCGTGACACCTAACTGATACTAATTTTTGATTTTTCTCGGCCATTGCCACAGGGATTCGTTACTCCTTCTGAGTGCTCATCCGCAATCGCCGAGAGATAGATTGTGACAAGTCACGGTTACACACTTGATTCGCACGAATCCGTTGAGAAATGGCCGAGATACGCCGTGTTACACCTCCGGACGATGAATTCGTTCAATTCGTTCAAGAACTCTCGTATCTCGGACAACCGCGAGTGTTTCGCTTCGAAAACGTGGTCCCCGTCTGTTTTAGACGCTAAAAACGCGTATAGCACTTGATTCGCACGAATCCGTTGAGAAATCGCCGAGATACGCCGTGTTACGCTTCCTGACGATGAATACATTCAACTCGTTCAAGAACTCTCGTATCTCGGACACCCGCGAGTGTTTCGCGTCGAAAACGTTGTCCCCGTCTGTTTTAGACGCTAAAAACGCGTATGACACTTGATTCGCACGAATCCGTTGAGAAATGGCCGAGATACGCCGTGTTACACTTCCGGACGATGAAATCTTGCTAGTTCTCACGTTTTGTAAGCGAAATGCACGATGCACCGCGTTTCGTTCAATTCGTTCAAGAACTCTCGTATCTCGGACATCCGCGAGTGTTTCGCGTCGAAAACGTGGTCCCCGTCTGTTTTAGACGCTAAAAACGCGTATGACACTTGATTCGCACGAATCCGTTGAGAAATGGCCGAGATACGCCATGTTACACTTCCGGACGATGAAATCTTGCTAGTTCTCACGTTTTGCAAGCGAAACGCACGATGCACCGCGTTTCGTTCAATTCGTTCAAGAACACTCGTATCTCGGACACCCGCGAGTGTTTCGCGTCGAAAACGTGATCCCCGTCTGTTTTAGACGCTAAAAACGCGTATGACACTTGATTCGCACGAATCCGTTGAGAAATGGCCGAGATACGCCGTGTTACACTTCCGCACGATGAATTCGTTCAATTCGTTCAAGAACTCTCGTATCTCGGACATCCGCGAGTGTTTCGCGTCGAAAACGTGGTCTCCGTCTGTTTTAGATGCGAAAAACGCGTATGACACTTGATTCGCACGAATCCGTTGAGAAATGGCCGAGATACGCCGTGTTACACTTCCGGACGATGAATTCGTTCAATTCGTTCAAGAACTCTCGTATCTCGGACAACCGCGAGTGTTTCGCGTCGAAAACGTGGTCCCCGTCTGTTTTAGACGCTAAAAACGCGAATGACACTTGATTCGCACGAATCCGTTGAGAAATGGCCGAGATACGCCGTGTTACACTTCCGGACGATGAATACGTTCAATTCGTTCAAGAACTCTCGTATCTCAGACATCCGCGAGTGTTTCGCGTCGAAAACGTGGTCCCCGTCTGTTTTAGACGCTAAAAACGCGTATGACACTTGATTCGCACGAATCCGTTGAGAAATGGCCGAGATACGCCGTTTTACACTTCCGGACGATGAATTCGTTCAATTCGTTCAAGAACTCTCGTATCTCGGACATCCGCGAGTGTTTCGCGTCGAAAACGTGGTCTCCGTCTGTTTTAGATGCGAAAAACGCGTATGACACTTGATTCGCACGAATCCGTTGAGAAATGGCCGAGATACGCCGTGTTACACTTCCGGACGATGAATTCGTTCAATTCGTTCAAGAACTCTCGTATCTCGGACAACCGCGAGTGTTTCGCGTCGAAAACGTGGTCCCCGTCTGTTTTAGACGCTAAAAACGCGAATGACACTTGATTCGCACGAATCCGTTGAGAAATGGCCGAGATACGCCGTGTTACACTTCCGGACGATGAATACGTTCAATTCGTTCAAGAACTCTCGTATCTCGGACATCCGCGAGTGTTTCGCGTCGAAAACGTGGTCCCCGTCTGTTTTAGACGCTAAAAACGCGTATGACACTTGATTCGCACGAATCCGTTGAGAAATGGCCGAGATACGCCGTGTTACACTTCCGGACGATGAATACGTTCAATTCGTTCAAGAACTCTCATATCTCGGACATCCGCGAGTGTTCCGCGTTGAAAACATGGTCCCCGTCTGTTTTAGACGCTAAAAACGCGTATGACACTTGATTCGCACGATTCCGTTGAGAAATGGCCGAGATACGCCGTGTTACACTTCCGGACGATGAAATCTTGCTAGTTCTCACGTTTTGCAAGCGGAATGCACGATGCACCGCGTTTCGTTCAATTCGTTCAAGAACTCTCGTATCTCGGACATCCGCGAGTGTTTCGCGTCGAAAAAGTGGTCCCCGTCTGTTTTAGACGCTAAAAACGCGTATGACACTTGATTCGCACGAATCCGTTGAGAAATAGCCGAGATACGCCGTGTCACACTTCCGGACGATGAAATCTTGCTAGTTCTCACGTTTTGCAAGCGAAACGCACGATGCACCGCGTTTCGTTCAATTCGTTCAAGAACACTCGTATCTCGGACACCCGCGAGTGTTTCGCGTCGAAAACGTGGTCCCCGTCTGTTTTAGACGCTAAAAACGCGAATGACACTTGATTCGCACGAATCCGTTGAGAAATGGCCGAGATACGCCGTGTTACACTTCCGGACGATGAATACGTTCAATTCGTTCAAGAACTCTCATATCTCGGACATCCGCGAGTGTTCCGCGTTGAAAACATGGTCCCCGTCTGTTTTAGACGCTAAAAACGCGTATGACACTTGATTCGCACGATTCCGTTGAGAAATGGCCGAGATACGCCGTGTTACACTTCCGGACGATGAAATCTTGCTAGTTCTCACGTTTTGCAAGCGGAATGCACGATGCACCGCGTTTCGTTCAATTCGTTCAAGAACTCTCGTATCTCGGACATCCGCGAGTGTTTCGCGTCGAAAAAGTGGTCCCCGTCTGTTTTAGACGCTAAAAACGCGTATGACACTTGATTCGCACGAATCCGTTGAGAAATAGCCGAGATACGCCGTGTTACACTTCCGGACGATGAAATCTTGCTAGTTCTCACGTTTTGCAAGCGAAACGCACGATGCACCGCGTTTCGTTCAATTCGTTCAAGAACACTCGTATCTCGGACACCCGCGAGTGTTTCGCGTCGAAAACGTGGTCCCCGTCTGTTTTAGACGCTAAAAACCCGTATGACACTTGATTCGCACGAATCCGTTGAGAAATGGCCGAGATACGCCGTGTTACACTTCCGGACGATGAATTCGTTCAATTCGTTCAAGAACTCTCGTATCTCGGACAACCGCGAGTGTTTCGCGTCGAAAACGTGGTCCCCGTCTGTTTTAGACGCTAAAAACGCGAATGACACTTGATTCGCACGAATCCGTTGAGAAATGGCCGAGATACGCCGTGTTACACTTCCGGACGATGAATACGTTCAATTCGTTCAAGAACTCTCGTATCTCGGACATCCGAGAGTGTTCCGCGTTGAAAACATGGTCCCCGTCTGTTTTAGACGCTAAAAACGCGTATGACACTTGATTCGCACGAATCCGTTGAGAAATGGCCGAGATACGCCGTGTTACACTTCCGGACGATGGAATCTTGTTAGTTCTCACGTTTTGCAAGCGAAACGCACGATGCACCGCGTTTCGTTCAATTCGTTCAAGAACTCTCGTATCTCGGACATCCGCGAGTGTTTCGCGTCGAAAAAGTGGTCCCCGTCTGTTTTAGACGCTAAAAACGCGTATGACACTTGATTCGCACGAATCCGTTGTGAAATGGCCGAGATACGCCGCGTTACAGTTGCGGACGATGAATACGTTCAATTCGTTCAAGAACTCTCGTATCTCGGACATCCGCGAGTGTTTCGCGTCGAAAACGTGGTCCCCGTCTGTTTTAGACGCTAAAAACGCGTATGACACTTGATTCGCACGAATCCGTTGAGAAATGGCCGAGATACGCTGTGTTACACATCCGGACGATGAATTCGTTCAATTCGTTCAAGAACTGTCGTATCTCGGACATCCGCGAGTATTTCGCGTCGAAAACGTCGTCCGCGTCTGTTTTAGCGGCTAAAAACGCGTATGACACTTGATTCGCACGAATCCGTTGAGAAATAGCCGAGATACGCCGTGTTACACTTCCGGACGATGGAATCTTGCTAGTTCTCACGTTTTGCAAGCGAAACGCACGATGCACCGCGTTTCGTTCAATTCGTTCAAGAACTCTCGTATCTCGGACATCCGCGAGTGTTTCGCGTCGAAAACGTGGTCCCCGTCTGTTTTAGACGCTAAAAACGCGTATGACACTTGATTCGCACGAATCCGTTGAGAAATGGCCGAGATACGCCGTGTTACACTTCCGGACGATGAATTCGTTCAATTCGTTCAAGATCTCTCGTATCTCGGACAACCGCGAGTGTTTCGCTTCGAAAACGTGGTCCCCGTCTGTTTTAGACGCTAAAAACGAGTATGACACTTGATCCGCACGAATCCGTTGAGAAATGTCCGAGATACGCCGTGTTACACTTCCTGACGATGAATACATTCAATTCGTTCAAGAACTCTCGTATCTCGGACATCCGCGAGTGTTTCGCGTCGAAAACGTGGTCCCCGTCTGTTTTAGACGCTAAAAACGCGTAGGACACTTGATTCGCACGAATCCGTTGAGAAATGGCCGAGATACGCCGTGTTACACTTCCGGACGATGAAATCTTGCTAGTTCTCACGTTTTGCAAGCGAAACGCACGATGGACCGCGTTTTGTTCAATTCGTTCAAGAACACTCGTATCTCGGACACCCGCGAGTGTTTCGCGTCGAAAACGTGGTCCCCGTCTGTTTTAGACGCTAAAAACGCGTATGACACTTGATTCGCACGAATCCGTTGAGAAATGGCCGAGATACGCCGTGTTACACTTCCGGACGATGAATTCGCTAAATTCGTTTAAGAACTTTTGTATCTCGGACATCCGCGAGTGTTTCGCGTCGAAAACGTGGTCCCCGTCTGTTTTAGACGCTCAAAACGCGTATGACACTTGATTCGCACGAATCCGTTGAGAAATGGCCGAGATACGCCGTATTACACTTCCGGACGATGAATTCGTTCAATTCGTTCAAGAACTTTCGTATCTCGGACATCCGCGAGTGTTTCGCGTCGAAAACGTTGTACCCGACTGTTTTAGACGCTAAAAACGCGTATGACACTTGATTCGCACGAATCCGTTGAGAAATTGCCGAGATACGCCGTGATACACTTCCGGACGATGAAATCTTGCTAGTTCTCAAGTTTTTCAAGCGAAAGGCACGATGCACCGCGTTTCGTTCAATTCGTTCAAGAACTCTCGTATCTCGGACATCCGCGAGTGTTTCGCGTCGAAAACGTGGTCCCCGTGCGTTTTAGACGCAAAAAACGCGTATGACACTTGATTCGCACGAATCCGTTGAGAAATGGCCGAGATACGTCGTGTTACACTTCCGGACGATGAAATCTTGCTGGTTCTCAGGTTTTGCAAGCGAAACACATGATGCACCGCGTTTCGTTCAATTCGTTCAAGAACTCTCGTATCTCGGACATCCGCGAGTGTTTCGCGTCGAAAACGTGGTCCCCGTCTGTTTTGGACGCTAAAAACGCGTATGACACTTGATTCGCACGAATCCGTTGAGAAATGGCCGAGATACGCCGTGTTACACTTCCGGACGCTGAATTCTTGCTAGTTCTCACGTTTTTCAAGCGAAAGGCACGATGCACCGCGTTTCGTTCAATTTGTACAAGAACTCTCGTATCTCGGACATCCGCGAGTGTTTCGCGTCGAAAACATGGTCCCCGTCTGTTTTAGACGCTAAAAACGCGTATAACACTTGATTCGCACGAATCCGTTGAGAAATGGCCGAGATACGCCGTGTTGCACTTCCGGACGATGAATTCGTTCAATTCGTTCAATGTTCTTGATCATTTACGCGATTTCGAAACGTTCATATTTCCCGGGACTAATGACTGCGTGACGTCATTTCGCGCTCCAATTAGGACGCTCCACGACGGCGCGCTACTTCCCGCGCTCACCTACTTAGCGCGCTTTCTTGTGTGCCCTTTGGCCGCTCCTTATATGGGCATGTTTATTAATCTCCTAATCTGATTGGTTCTAATACCAACAGCGAACAAAAATGCGTGTGAGGCGCCGGGAGACCGCGTGGCGCCTGCGACCTCACCTTGTTTATTCTTGTAAAGACCGTGAACACGTGTACATTAAATTATAAAAGAGAACAGAGAAACGCGCAAGTTTCTATTAAAGGTTAAATTAAAGTTAGTTTTAAATCCAAAAGTGTTCGTTCACAACTACTAAACTATTCCTAATTTATTATTCCTAAATCCTAATTCTTAAAATAGTCCTAAATTAATCATTTAATTCATCCGGAAGTAGACCTCTCCTTCATTCCGCATCGACGACTGTCCCCAGTCGAATTGCTAGAATTTCTTATCGAGCAACACACACAACATTTTGGTCCTTCGAGCCGGATTCGGTGTGACTTGAAGAAGAAGGAGCAAGTGATCCTTGCCTCCACGAGGTCGAACCAGGCCATTTTTGCTGACCGCATCGCCGTCGACGCCATCTTCTCAACCGACTCCAGCCACGTGGTGAGACAGGATGCCTGTGATCGACAACCTTATATATTCCCAAGAGGATTGCCAAGATCAGATCGAGAAAATCTGGATTAATTGCCAGAAATTACCCAAGCCGAGAAGAACTGAGTTCGCCTTCCGCAGCCGCTTGGACACCTTGGAGACTCTGTGGACCGCCTGCCTGAAACGACACAACGATATCATCTCTTTCTCCGATCCAAAGATAAGATCTGATTCTACTTATTTCACCGAGTCTAAATTTCAAGATATTGTTGAGACGGTAGACAGCGTTCGCGATAACCTCAATGAAGCGCTGCACGAGTTATTGAAGTCCAGTCCGTCCGTTAGTCAGGCGTCCGACACTTGCGCTCCTAGTCCGCGCAGCCATGTAGATATTTCACCTATTAATATTAAGAAATTCACAGGTCAGTTAAGTGAATGGGTCGAGTTCCGTGATCTTTTCCTATCGCTAATCGACGCTCGCAAGGATCTCTCTCAAGTGCAGAAGCTGCACTATCTTAAAACCAGCGTGGAAGGACACGCCGCGAGAATCCTGCGAAAATTCACGGTCACGGAGGCGAACTACAACGAGGCTTGGAAGTTGTTACAAAGGCGGTATGAGGACCCAATCGGTATACTTTACGCTTACTTCGATGAGTTCCGTGCGATTCCTTCGGTAGGACGTAACCGTTTGCATGACCTGCAAAACCTGCGCGATGAGTCCTACGAGATTTATTTTGATATTAAGGGTCTCGGTCGACCAATTGATGCTTGGGAAGACCAATTTATTCACTCTATACTTACTAAGCTCGACTCTGAAACGCGGCACGCATGGGAACTCACTCAAACGGCGATAGAGGTGTATCCCACATTCGACGCCTTAGATCTTTTCCTGTCGCAACAAATTAGAGCCTTACGCAACTCAAGCGCACATCTCCCAGTTGAGGAGTCAAAACAGTCATCCAAGGCAGGAAAAGTTACTCACGTTAAGGCCCATCAGGCTACCACCTATAAGTCCAATTGTTTTATTTGTCACGGTGATCATCCGCTGTATCAATGTCCGAAGTTTCTTAGTCAAAATCCTGAGCAGCGGATGAACTTACTTAAAGATCAGGACCGTTGCTTCAACTGTTTCCGTAAGGGACATCGCCCGCGGGACTGTAACAGTAAATTGACCTGTAGAGTCTGCCGCATGAAGCATCACTCACTGTTACATAATGAAAATCGGAAAGCTAATGAACAATCCAAACCTGCGGCGGCAGGCTCTGCAGGTCATAATTCCGAAAATTCAACCGAGCCTCAGGTAGTGTCGACTAATTGTGCGAATATGGGCACAAAAGACACTATCTTACCTACTGCCACAGTGCTGCTCCGATCCCATTCAGGGAGGGCGTTAAAAGTACGAGCCTTATTTGACCAAGGCTCACAAGCCTCATTCATAGCCGAATCCGCAGTACAGCTCTTAAAGCCCGCGCGACGAACAGTTTCGGTCAGCGTGGCCGGCATCGGGGCTCAAGCCGCCGGAAACATTAAACATTCGGTGACATTCACAATAGAGCCTTGCGATCAGCCTTCTGCTGCCACTGAAATAACAGCATTAGTATTAAATAAATTATCAGCCTATATACCAACGCCGCTCACATTTCCACATAATCATGACTACTTACAGTCTATCACGCTTGCCGATACGATGGTTCATAGTTCCGATCCGATCCAAGTTATAATCGGGGCCGATTATTACGGCATGTTTGTACGCGACGGACTCATTAGGGGACCGCCGGGCTCTCCAATTGCACAATTAACGGTCTTCGGGTGGATACTTTCGGGCCCACTCTCTTCGTCCACGGTGCAACATGCACAGATTTCCGTTAACCACGTCTCAGTGGACGAGTTAACTCAGGTGCTCTCACGGTTCTGGGAGCTGGAGGAGACTCCAAAATTTAATGTCCTGTCTGAGGAAGAAGAAGCCTGCGAACAGCATTTTTTTAATACGCATACGCGTTTACCAGATGGACGATATTGTGTCCACTTACCCTTTAAATGTAGCCGTCCTATTCCTATCGGTGATACCCGAACCCATGCTACGAGCATCTTCCTCAGACAGGAAACTAGGCTTCTCCAGAATCCAGAGCTGCGCCTGGCTTATCACGCGTTCCTACGGGAATATCTTTCATTAGGGCACATGACCGAAGTTCCACCTGAAGACACGATTAAAGCCGAAATGTCCTATCTTCCTCACCATCCTGTACTTAAGGCATCCAGTACCACTACCAAAGTGAGAGTAGTCTTTAACGCCTCCTTTAAGTCACAGAATCAAACTTCACTCAATGACCACCTAATGATTGGCATGAAGTTACAGGCGAATATCTTCGCGCTTATTTTAAAGTGGCGCGCTCACCGATGGGTTGTGACAACCGACCTAGAGAAGATGTTCAGACAAATATTAGTAGCCAAGTCCGATCAAGATTGTCAACGCATTATATGGCGTTCCGATAAATCAGAACCTTTACGTTCATTCCGACTGTTAACGGTCACTTACGGTACTGCGTGTGCACCCTTTCTCGCTAACCGCGTATTAAAACAACTTGCTCGCGATGAAGTTGATTCATTTCCGTTAGCCGCGCAGATACTTGAGAACAACGTCTATGTCGATGATGTTATGTTCGGTGGAGACAATTCTGATGACATTATGACGTTGATTAAACAGCTTAAGCAGCTCCTCATGGCGGGTGGCTTTACATGCCATAAGTGGGCGACTAATTGTCTCGCCCTCCGTCATGAGGTTGTTGCAATTGATCGGGACTCTAGTAATAAAATAACCATCGGTGAGGAACCACATTTAAAGATATTAGGGGTATACTGGAACGCCGAAAAGGATACCTTCCATTTCCGAGTTGAGCAAGCTTCCTTAGTCCCATCCAAACGAGCCTTCCTCTCTTACATTTCTCGCATCTATGACCCCATGGGGTGGATTTCCCCCACCATCATTGCTGCGAAAATCCTAATGCAGGAAATGTGGGTCAGAAATATTGGTTGGAACGCGCCTTTACCTGAAGACATCGCGGTTAAATGTCACGATTTTCAACGGGAACTTACCCATTTTAATAATCTCGCAATCCCTCGCTGGACGGGACAGCTAAGCAGCACTCGGGATATTGAGCTGCACGGGTTTTGCGATGCCTCTAATCTGGCATATGGAGCGTGTGTTTTTGTTAAAGTGCGAGATGTGAGCGGTTGGAAAGTTACCTTAGTATACTCCAAAACGAAAGTCGCTCCTTTAAAAGTGCAGAGCATCCCGCGTCTCGAGCTCTGTGCCGCGACTTTATTGTCGCGCTCGCTTAAATTCGTTGCTGAAACGATGCAATTGTTAGGTTATCCGACGTATTGCTGGACGGATTCGACCGTGGTACTAGCCTGGCTTCAAAGCCATCCTTCCCGGTGGAAGGTGTTCGTTGCCAATCGCGTATCGGAAATCCTTACTAACTTACCTAACTCCGAATGGCGACATGTGCCCACAGCACAGAATCCGGCTGACCCCGCTTCACGGGGTATATCAGCCACTCAACTGATTTGCCACCCCTTATGGTGGACGGGGCCTTCGTGGCTTAAGTTAGACCCCTCTGAGTGGCCTCCGAGCAGTGCTGTGGCAGTGGCTGAGGAATGCGATGAGCAACGCTGTAACATAAGTACCCTGAACACCACGGTTCAATATGAATTTACACTTCCTGAACGCGTGTCCTCATGGACAAAACTATTGCGTATTATTAGTTATATGTGTAGATTTATTAATTTTAAGTGCGTTAAGGAACCCCGTGCAGTGACCCCTTTTATAACCGTCCCTGAGTTGCGGAATGCCTGCTTAGTTTTATGCAAACTCCTACAAAGGGCGCATTTTCAGGAGGTATTCACTTCCTTAGCTTCAAGCAACTCAGTCATTAAGGACAAATTTCTGCGCTCTCTAAATATCTTTATAAATCCAGAGGGCCTTATCTGCGTAGGAGGCAGACTCACTCACTCGGAGCTGCCCACCGCCAGCAAGCATCCTATTTTACTTCCAGCTTGCAGAGCCACTAAACTTTTAATTTCACATTTTCACAATGTGTCACTGCACGGAGGTCTCCACATTACTTTAAGATTACTCCGACATCAATATTGGGTTATTAATGCCAGAACTCTCACCAAGGCTTGTATCCGTACCTGCATTATTTGTGCTCGACAACGAGCTTCACTTTCCTGCCAACAAATGGGCAATCTGCCTGCTGCTAGAGTCACCCAGTCTAGGCCCTTTTCTCATGTGGGCGTTGATTATGCCGGTCCATTTAATATAAGGACCTCAAAAGGGCGAGGACAGAAGTCTCACAAGGGATACCTTGTCATCTTTGTGTGCCTCAGTATTAAAGCCGTTCACCTGGAATGTGCTAGCGATTACTCTACTGCAGCATTTCTAGCTGCGTTAGATCGCTTTGTAGCAAGACGTGGATTACCTGCACACGTCTACTCTGACAATGGCACCAACTTCATTGGAGCTGACCGTGAGCTCTCCTCTAACCTAAAAACTGTGCTCTATGACACGGATCTCCAAGCTCACATTGCGTCTGACGGTATGGAATGGCACTTCATCCCACCTGCGTCTCCTCACTTTGGAGGATTGTGGGAAGCCGGGGTGAAGAGCGTAAAGTTCCACCTGAAGCGCATAATGGGTAACGCAACTCCCACTTATGAGGAGTTTTGCACTCTGCTTTGCAAAATTGAGGGAGTATTAAATTCACGGCCACTTACTGCCTTATATGACGATCCCGAGAACTTCGATGCCCTGACACCCGGCCACTTCTTGGTGGGAACTCTACTTAAATCAGTGCCCACTCCTTCTGTAATCAGCCTCTCTGAAAATCGCCTTTCACGATGGCAGTCACTCCAAAGGATTCAAGAAACCTTTTGGAAATCCTGGTCACTAGACTATTTAAACTCCTTGCAGCAGCGATCGCGGTGGCATTCAGCCACACCTAACGTTAAAGAAGGAGATCTGGCATTGATAAAAAATCCTCAATTGCCTCCCGGTAAATGGGATTTAGGGCGCATTATACATACCTTTCCAGGCCAAGACGGTCTTGTACGCGTCGTCACCATCCGCACCGCACGCACCACGCTTAAGAGACCTGTAACCCAGATCTGCGTACTACCGGTGGAACAGACTAGCGTAACAACTTCCAAGCCTCAGTAGACCCATTCACGCGTGCAATATTTGTGTCTAGTCATTAGTAATTTAATCTTCTCCGTACTTAAGTAACATTGTATTTAATTTATAATTTAAGCATTTATTTGTGCTAGTCGTAGTTATAAGTACTTACCGTATAAGTTCCTATTATTGTTAAATCCACACTTGAGAGCCGTCTTGCATATAACAGGTCGCGATGAATTACCGTATAACACTGCGTGTCGTGCACTCCGTACGCACGATTCATTGTAACTCGCGACGCTGTTTCCGCGATATAGTTTAGGAATGCGGGCCTTTGTTGATCGCCTACCGCTCAGGGGCAAGCAAGGCCACAACCGAATTCCGAGAATCGCGGCTACTATAGTACTACGCAACGTACGCTACCGTTCCCCTTCCCATATCGTTCAACCTGTGAACGAGGCGGGTGGAATGTTCTGGATCATTTACGCGATTTCGAAACGTTCATATTTCCCGGGACTAATGACTGCGTGACGTCATTTCGCGCTCCAATTAGGACGCTCCACGACGGCGCGCTACTTCCCGCGCTCACCTACTTAGCGCGCTCTCTTGTGTGCCCTTTGGCCGCTCCTTATATGGGCATGTTTATTAATCTCCTAATCTGATTGGTTCTAATACCAACAGCGAACAAAAATGCGTGTGAGGCGCCGGGAGACCGCGTGGCGCCTGCGACCTCACCTTGTTTATTCTTGTAAAGACCGTGAACACGTGTACATTAAATTATAAAAGAGAACAGAGAAACGCGCAAGTTTCTATTAAAGGTTAAATTAAAGTTAGTTTTAAATCCAAAAGTGTTCGTTCACAACTACTAAACTATTCCTAATTTATTATTCCTAAATCCTAATTCTTAAAATAGTCCTAAATTAATCATTTAATTCATCCGGAAGTAGACCTCTCCTTCATTCCGCATCGACGACTGTCCCCAGTCGAATTGCTAGAATTTCTTATCGAGCAACACACACAACATTCAAGAACTCTCGTATTTCGGACAACCGCGAGTGTTTCGCGTCGAAAACGTGGTCCCCGTCTGTTTTAGACGCTAAAAACGCGTATGACACTTGATTCGCACCAATCCGTTGAGAAATGGCCGAGATACGCCGTATTACACTTCCGGACGATGAAATCTTACTAGTTCTCACATTTTGCAAGCAAAACGCACCAATGCACCGCGTTTCTTCAATTCGTTCAAGAACTCTCGTATCTCGGACATCCGCGAGTGTTTCGCGTGCAAAACGTGGTCCCCGTTCGTTTTAGACGCTAAAAACGCGTATGACACTTGATTCGCACAAATCCGTTGAGAAATGGCCGAGATACCCCGTGTTACACTTCCGGACGATGAAATCTTGCATGTTCTCACGTTTTGCAAGCGAAACGCACGATGCACCGCGTTTCGTTCAATTCGTCCAAGAACTCTCGTATCTCGGACATCCGCGAGTGTTTCGCGTCGAAAACGTTGTCCCCGTCTGTTTTAGACGCTAAAAACGCGTATGACACTTGATGCGCACGAATCCGTTGAGAAATGGCCGAGATACGCCGTGTTACACTTCCCGACGATGAAATCTTGCTAGTTCTCACGTTTTGCAAGCGAAAGGCACGATGCACCGCGTTTCGTTCAATTCGTTCAAGAACTCTCGTATCTCGGACATCCGCGAGTGTTTCGCGTCGAAAACGGGGTCCCCGTTTGTTTTAGACGCTCAAAACGCGTATGACATTTGATTCGCACGAATCCGTTGAGAAATGGCCGAGATACGCCGTGTTACACTTCCGGACGATGAATTCGTTCAATTCGTTCAAGAACTCTCGTATCTCGGTCATCCGCGAGTGTTTCTCGTCGAAAACGCGGTCCCCGTCTGTTTTAGACGCTAAAAACGCGTATGACACTTGATGCGCACGAATCCGTTGAGAAATGGCCGAGATACGCCGTTTTACACTTCCGGACGATGAAATCTTCCTAGTTCTCACGTTTTGCAAGCGAAACGCACCAATGCACCGCGTTTCGTTCAATTCGTACAAGAACTCTCGCATCTCGGACATCCGCGAGTGTTTCGCGTCGAAAATATGGTCCCCGTCTGTTTTAGACGCTAAAAACGCGTATGACACTTGATTCGCACGAATCCGTGGAGAAATGGCCGAGATACGCCGTGTTACTCTTCCGGACGATGAAATCTTGCTAGTTCTCACGTTTTGCAAGCGAAACGCACGATGCACCGCGTTTCGTTCAATTCGTTCAAGAACTCTCGTATCTCGGACATCCGCGAGTATTTCGCGTCGAAAACGTGGTCCCCGTCTGTTTTAGACGCTAAAAACGCGTATGACACTTGATTCGCACGAATCCGTTGAGAAATTGCCGAGATACGCCGTGATACACTTCCGGACGATGAAATCTTGCTAGTTCTCAGGTTTTGCAAGCGAAACACACGATGCACCGCGTTTCGTTCAATTCGTTCAAGAACTCTCGTATCTCCGACATCCGCGAGTGTTTCGCGTCGAAAACGTGGTCCCCGTCTGTTTTAGACGCTAAAAACGCGTACGACACTTGATTCGCACGAATCCGTTGAGAAATGGCCGAGATACGCCGTGTTGCACTTCCGGACGATGAATTCGTTCAATTCGTTCAAGAACTCTCGTATCTCGAACATCCGCGAGTGTTTCGCGTCGAAAACGTGGTCCCCGTCTGTTTTAGACGCTAAAAACGCGTATGACACTAGATTCGCGCGAATCCATTGAGAAATGGCCGAGATACGCCGTGTTACACTTCCGGACGATGAATTCGTTCAATTCGTTCAAGAACTCTTGTATCTCGGACATCCGCGAGTGTTTCGCGTCGAAAACGTGGTCCCCGTCTGTTTTAGACGCTAAAAACGCGTATGACACTTGAATCGCACGAATCCGTTGAGAAATGGCCGAGATACGCCGTGTTACACTTCCGGACGATGAAATCTTGCTAGTTCTCACGTTTTGCAAGCGAAACGCACGATGCACCGCGTTTCGTTCAATTCGTTCAAGAACTCTCGTATCTCGGACATCCGCGAGTGTTTCGCGTCGAAAACGTGGTCCCCGTCTGTTTTAGACGCTAAAAACGCGTATGACACTTGATTCGCACGAATCCGTTTGAGAAATGGCCGAGATACGCCGTGTTGCACTTCCGGACGATGAATTCGTTCAAGAACTCTCGTATTTCGGACATCCGCGAGTGTTTCGCGTCGAAAACGTGGTCCCCGTCTGTTTTAGACGCTAAAAACGCGTATGACACTAGATTCGCGCGAATCCATTGAGAAATGGCCGAGATACGCCGTGTTACACTTCCGGACGATGAATTCGTTCAATTCGTTCAAGAACTCTTGTATCTCGGACATCCGCGAGTGTTTCGCGTCGAAAACGTGGTCCCCGTCTGTTTTAGACGCTAAAAACGCGTATGACACTTGAATCGCACGAATCCGTTGAGAAATGGCCGAGATACGCCGTGTTACACTTCCGGACGATGAAATCTTGCTAGTTCTCACGTTTTGCAAGCGAAACGCACGATGCACCGCGTTTCGTTCAATTCGTTCAAGAACTCTCGTATCTCGGACATCCGCGAGTGTTTCGCGTCGAAAACGTGGTCCCCGTCTGTTTTAGACGCTAAAAACGCGTATGACACTTGATTCGCACGAATCCGTTGAGAAATTGCCGAGATACGCCGTGATACACTTCCGGACGATGAAATCTTGCTAGTTCTCAGGTTTTGCAAGCGAAACACACGATGCACCGCGTTTCGTTCAATTCGTTCAAGAACTCTCGTATCTCCGACATCCGCGAGTGTTTCGCGTCGAAAACGTGGTCCCCGTCTGTTTTGGACGCTAAAAACGCGTATGACACTTGATTCGCACGAATCCGTTGAGAAATGGCCGAGATACGCCGTGTTGCACTTCCGGACGATGAATTCGTTCAATTCGTTCAAGAACTCTCGTATTTCGGACATCCGCGAGTGTTTCGCGTCGAAAACGTGGTCCCCGTCTGTTTTAGACGCTAAAAACGCGTATGACACTTGATTCGTACCAATCCGTTGAGAAATGGCCGAGATACGCCGTGTTACGCTTCCGGACGATGAAATCTTGCTAGTTCTCACGTTTTGCAAGCGAATCGCACCAATGCACCGCGTTTCGTTCAATTCGTTCAAGAACTCTCGTATCTCGGACATCCGCGAGTGTTTCGCGTCGAAAACGTGGTCCCCGTCTGTTTTAGACGCTAAAAACGCGTATGACACTTGATTCGCACGAATCCGTTGAGAAATGGCCGAGATACGCCGTGTTGCTCTTCCGGACGTGAATTCGTTTAATTCGTTTAAGAACTATCGTATCTCGGACATCCGCGAGTGTTTCTCGTCGAAAACGCGGTCCCCGTCTGTTTTAGACGCTAAAAACCCGTATGACACTTGATGCGCACGAATCCGTTGAGAAATGGCCGAGATACGCCGTTTTACACTTCCGGACGATGAAATCTTCCTAGTTCTCACGTTTTGCAAGCGAAACGCACCAATGCACCGCGTTTCGTTCAATTCGTACAAGAACTCTCGCATCTCGGACATCCGCGAGTGTTTCGCGTCGAAAACATGGTCCCCGTCTGTTTTAGACGCTAAAAACGCGTATGACACTTGATTCGCACGAATCCGTTGAGAAATTGCCGAGATACGCCGTGATACACTTCCGGACGATGAAATCTTGCTAGTTCTCAGGTTTTGCAAGCGAAACACACGATGCACCGCGTTTCGTTCAATTCGTTCAAGAACTCTCGTATCTCCGACATCCGCGTGTGTTTCGCGTCGAAAACGTGGTCCCCGTCTGTTTTAGACGCTAAAAACGCGTACGACACTTGATTCGCACGAATCCGTTGAGAAATGGCCGAGATACGCCGTGTTGCACTTCCGGACGATGAATTCGTTCAATTCGTTCAAGAACTCTCGTATCTCGAACATCCGCGAGTGTTTCGCGTCGAAAACGTGGTCCCCGTCTGTTTTAGACGCTAAAAACGCGTATAACACTAGATTCGCGCGAATCCATTGAGAAATGGCCGAGATACGCCGTGTTACACTTCCGGACGACGAATTCGTTCAATTCGTTCAAGAACTCTTGTATCTCGGACATCCGCGAGTGTTTCGCGTCGAAAACGTGGTCCCCGTCTGTTTTAGACGCTAAAAACGCGTATGACACTTGAATCGCACGAATCCGTTGAGAAATGGCCGAGATACGCCGTGTTACACTTCCGGACGATGAAATCTTGCTAGTTCTCACGTTTTGCAAGCGAAACGCACGATGCACCGCGTTTCGTTCAATTCGTTCAAGAACTCTCGTATCTCCGACATCCGCGAGTGTTTCGCGTCGAAAACGTGGTCCCCGTCTGTTTTGGACGCTAAAAACGCGTATGACACTTGATTCGCACGAATCCGTTGAGAAATGGCCGAGATACGCCGTGTTGCACTTCCGGACGATGAATTCGTTCAATTCGTTCAAGAACTCTCGTATTTCGGACATCCGCGAGTGTTTCGCGTCGAAAACGTGGTCCCCGTCTGTTTTAGACGCTAAAAACGCGTATGACACTTGATTCGTACCAATCCGTTGAGAAATGGCCGAGATACGCCGTGTTACGCTTCCGGACGATGAAATCTTGCTAGTTCTCACGTTTTGCAAGCGAATCGCACCAATGCACCGCGTTTCGTTCAATTCGTTCAAGAACTCTCGTATCTCGGACATCCGCGAGTGTTTCGCGTCGAAAACGTGGTCCCCGTCTGTTTTAGACGCTAAAAACGCGTATGACACTTGATTCGCACGAAGCCGTTGAGAAATGGCCGAGACACGCCGTGTTACACTTCCGGACGATGAAATCTTGCTAGTTCTCACGTTTTTCAAGCGAAAGGCACGATGCACCGCGTTTCGTTCAATTCGTTCAAGAACTCTCGTATCTCGATCATCCGCGAGTGTTTCTCGTCGAAAACGTGGTCCCCGTCTGTTTTAGACGCTAAAAACGCGTATGACACTTGATGCGCACGAATCCGTTGAGAAATGGCCGAGATACGCCGTTTTACACTTCCGGACGATGAAATCTTCCTAGTTCTCACGTTTTGCAAGCGAAACGCACCAATGCACCGCGTTTCGTTCAATTCGTACAAGAACTCTCGTATCTCGGACATCCGCGAGTGTTTCGCGTCGAAAACATGGTCCCCGTCTGTTTTAGACGCTAAAAACGCGTATGACACTTGATTCGCACGAATCCGTGGAGAAATGGCCGAGATACGCCGTGTTACACTTCCGGACGATGAAATCTTACTAGTTCTCACGTTTTGCAAGCGAAACGCACGATGCACCGCGTTTCGTTCAATTCGTTCAACAACTCTCGTATCTCGGACATCCGCGAGTGTTTCGCGGCCAAAACGAGGTCCCCGTCTGTTTTAGACGCTAAAAACGCGTATGACACTTGATTCGCACGAATCCGTTGAGAAATGGCCGAGATACGTCGAGTTACACATCCGGACGATGAAATCTTGCTAGTTCTCACGTTTTGCAAGCGAAACGCACGATGCACCGCGTTTCGTTCAATTCGGTCAAGAACTCTCGTATCTCTGACATCCGCGAGTGTTTCGCGTCGAAAACGTGGTCCCCGTCTGTTTTAGACGCTAAAAACGCGTATGACACTTGAATCGCACGAATCCGTTGAGAAAGGGCCAAGATACGCCGTGTTACACTTCCGGACGATGAATTCGTTCAATTCGTTCAAGAACTCTCGTATCTCTGACATCCGCGAGTGTTTCGCGTCGAAAACGTGGTCCCCGTCTGTTTTAGACGCTAAAAACGCGTATGACACTTGATTCGCACGAATCCGTAGAGAAATGGCCGAGATACCCCGTGTTACACTTCCGGACGATGAAATCTTGCATGTTCTCACGTTTTGCAAGCGAAACGCACGATGCACCGCGTTTCGTTCAATTCGTTCAAGAACTCTCGTATCTCGGACATCCGCGAGTGTTTCGCGTCGAAAACGTTGTCCCCGTCTGTTTTAGACGCTAAAAACGCGTATGACACTTGATGCGCACGAATCCGTTGAGAAATGGCCGAGATACGCCGTGTTACACTTCCCGACGATGAAATCTTGCTAGTTCTCACGTTTTGCAAGCGAAACGCACGATGCACCGCGTTTCGTTCAATTCGTTCAAAAACTCTCGTATCTTGGACATCCGCGAGTGTTTCGCGGCCAAAACGAGGTCCCCGTATGTTTTAGACGCTAAAAACGCGTATGACACTTGATTCGCACGAATCCGTTGAGAAATGGCCGAGATACGTCGAGTTACACATCCGGACGATGAAATCTTGCTAGTTCTCACGTTTTGCAAGCGAAACGCACGATGCACCGCGTTTCGTTCAATTCGGTCAAGAACTCTCGTATCTCTGACATCCGCGAGTGTTTCGCGTCGAAAACGTGGTCCCCGTCTGTTTTAGACGCTAAAAACGCGTATGACACTTGATTCGCACGAATCCGTTGAGAAAGGGCCAAGATACGCCGTGTTACACTTCCGGACGATGAATTCGTTCAATTCGTTCAAGAACTCTCGTATCTCTGACATCCGCTAGTGTTTCGCGTCAAAAACGTGGTCCCCGTCTGTTTTAGACGCTAAAAACGCGTATGACACTTGATTCGCACGAATCCGTAGAGAAATGGCCGAGATACCCCGTGTTACACTTCCGGACGATGAAATCTTGCATGTTCTCACGTTTTGCAAGCGAAACGCACGATGCACCGCGTTTCGTTCAATTCGTTCAAGAACTCTCGTATCTCGGACATCCGCGAGTGTTTCGCGTCGAAAACGTGGTCCCCCTCTGTTTCAGACGCCAAAAACGCGTTGACACTTGATGCGCACGAATCCGTTGAGAAATGGCCGAGATACGCCGTGTTGCACTTCCGGACGATGAATTCGTTCAATTCGTTCAAGAACTCTCGTATCTCGGACATCCGCGAGTGTTTCCCGTCGAAAACGTGGTCCCCCTCTGTTTCAGACACTAAAAACGCGTATGACACTTGATGCGCACGAATCCGTTGAGAAATGGCCGAGATACGCCGTGTTGCACTTCCGGACGATGAATTCGTACAATTCGTTCAAGAACTCTCGTATCTCGGACATCCGCGAGTGTTTCGCGACGAAAACGTGGTCCCCGTCTGAGCAGAAAAAGTGAAGGCGCGGAAGAAACTGAAACGAGGCCTATTGCGCGGTGTTTGAAATCATGCGCACTCCCGCCGTCTTGCGGGCGATCGGGACTCACACCTCGGTGCCTGCGAACGCGCGCCCATGAGCCGACGTGTCGCGAGCACGTAGGCTCGGCTGTGCGCGCGCACCACAACGGCGGGTCGTGCGTCCCACCCGCCAAGTCCCCTCTAGGACGAGGGCCCTCCGACTTCCAGAAACCTCTTTTGTTTTTGTAAAGCGTGGCTGTTTAGCTAATTCGAATTTAGGCGTTAAAAGGTTTTCTGGAGGTCGGAGGGCAGCCGCGCGGGCTGAGCACGTTGTGCGCTCTCTCCTGTATGGACGATCAAAGCGAACAGACGTGTGTTAAACTAGTGCGATTCCTAGGCGATTATAAAAGTGTAGAACAGTTTTGCGACTCGAACTTTTCTCTTCCGTTACAAATCCTGTCTAAATCTTTTCTTTGCAATACTCATTTTCTCGTTCAATACAACTTGTACATTTCACATATCAAATACTGCATTAATTTCTATCCCGGCAACGCTTTCTCTTTCTCCTTCTCTCTCCTTTCTCTTTTCCGACATTCTCTCTTCCTTCATTCCACACGCGGCGAAAATAAAAGAGATAGTTCGAGTAATCTGTATTGCACAGAAAAATAATAATTTATTACTTGCGATGTACAAATAGTCTTGCTAGAAAGCTCGGTGATAAAACACGACTGGAAAACGATATAATTGCTCTGAGACACTGTTATTACTTTGCGACACATGGGACGAAAGAAGGGCGAGCAGTTCGACGCCGCTGCTTTTATCACCTTCGACCTCTGGAGGATTCAAATCATCGGCGAATAACGCTTGCCTCGGCCAATAATAACGAAGTAGAATCCTCCAGAAGTCGAAGGGCCCTCAGTTTCGCGCGGGTAGCGGGGCAGAGTGCCCGGTAGACGAAGCGCGCTTGCGCATTTTGCGCTCGGAGCGCGCGGCCGGCCATGTGCTTCAGGAGTCACGCACTGCGCAGCCGCGACGCTCGCTCCGATTGCCACAGGCCCGGGCGTTTTGAATCGCTTTTCGGAACATGCCGCCCGCCTTGTCGTCACGGCGACAAAACCAGATCGCTGGTCCGCGGCCAATCGGAGCTCACGCCGCGACGGCGCAGAGCGGTCGGACGGGAAGTTTTCGATGCGCACATCGGTGGCGCATGAGTCTCCGTTGTCGGTCCGGTAAGCTTTGCGACGTTGACGTCACGTTGTGCGTGGCTGACTCCTCCATTGAAGCCTCGTTCAGGAATGTGCCAAAAAAACGGAGGTCGAAGCCGTGAATGAGCGCGTTCGTCATTGTGCGTGTTGTGCCCGAGTGAAACCTGGCGAGTGTCGAAGACCTCAATGAAGGAGCCGCCCAGTGGAGTCGAAAATCTATTGCAGAGAGAAAAGATATGTACAAGTAGTTCACTTAACCTACTATTTACAAAACGGCACGATGAACAAAGAGAAAAAAAACGAAAAAATTAAAGTATTTTGGCTATCGCCTATTGCGCTCCTTCGGTGCAAGGAGGCAGCGGCACGATCTTCACGATCGGGCGCGTGTAGGTTCCGGTTGCCGTGCGGACGTCCACGACCCGGACTTCGTTGTCTCGCCCAGGGTGTAGCCGAGTGATGCGTGCGAGAGGCCACCGCGTCGGTGAGAGATTGTCTCCCTTAATGAGGCATAGCTGCCCCTCCTTGACGCCTCCCTTCGTCGCCCACCATTTAGGACGTGGAGTGAGCTCCTGGAGATACTCGGCACTCCATCGCTTCTACACGTGGTCTCGCATCTGCTGCAGGAGCTGCCATCGTGTGAGCCGATTCGTCGGCACGTCGATGAGGGACGGCTCAGGAACTGCCAGGAGAGGGCCGCCGATCAGGAAATGACCGGGAGTAAGCGCCGACAAATCCTGGGGATCGTCGGTCAGCGCTTGCAAGGGGCGTGAGTTGAGGCATGCCTCGACGCTGGCAAGAAATGTGGCCATCTCCTCGTAGGTGAGTCTCGTCTCCCCAATGACTCGCCTCAGGTGATGTTTGACGGATTTCACCGCCTCGATGTGCACTGCACGTGTGCTGGAACAAATAAAAAAATGCACAAGAGTCCTTTGCAGGCCGTGCGCCCTCGGTCTTTCGTGGTGCGGAGGAGAACTGGTCCGGCGACTTGCACGCCAGTGTTCGGTGATGGTCGACTCGGTGTCACCCTGGATGCAGGTGAGTCTCCCATCATGGGTTGTGGGTGCGCCGCCCGCCATCGAATGCCCCGGGGGCATTTGTGGACGACCGCTTTGACGATCTGCCTTCCCCGCAGGACCCAGAATCGCTGACGGACTTCCGCCAGGACGAGCTGCACTCCGCCGGGCAGGGTGCACCGACGGACCGCCTCGGCGATGAGTCGAGCCAGATGAGAGTGCCAGCGCAGGACGACATCGACGACATCTTGCTCGATGAGTCGGCGATCGTTCAGCGAGAAACCGGCGGAGCTGCGCGGTGGTCCGTTGAACACCACACGCAGTTTGGATTTCGCGCCTGTTCGCTTGGATACGCCGTGTGGGGGGAGGATGACACACCCGTTTGTCAAACGTGAGTACCGGCGCGGCCGGGGACATATGCCCTGACGATGAGTGATCGTCCATGAGCGCCACGTGGTTCGTGCGGAACGCGTCGTCGCGAGAGAATCGGCGCTCCATCACACTGAGCATGCGCGCGGTGCTGCGCCGCGTGGCGGAGAAATCGGGTAGCTCCTCGCAGAGGCAGCCGCACTTGATATCGGCCACTCGGTGAGCGAACATGTGTGCGCTGAGAAAAGTCTTCGCACAGCTGATCCTCTGTTGACAGAAGCACAGCCGCGGACGGAGGTTCTTCCCACTCCCCGAACCGATGCAGTGTCGCCGACAAATCGGGTTCGGTGGAGCAGTGCAGCGAAGTGACGCCGGAAATGCAGCCCTCGGCACCTGCGGCACCCAGTAGGACCCAACCGAAGCGTGTTTGCTGCGCGATCGGTTCGGTTTTCGTGCCTCGACGGAGGCCGGACATTGCGACGCTCGCGTATGCATCGGCGCCGAGCAGAAGCTCCACTGGATCCCTTGCCTGGAATTCCGGGTCTGCAAGTTGGAGTCCCTGTATGTGGGACCACGAATGTGCCGCGGACGCTGCGCGGCCATTGTACGCGGTTAATTGCGGAAGAATGAGCGGTGAAACGGTGAGCGCGAATTGTTCGTTCCGCGCGTGCACGGTCACAGATACTCTGCCACGAGCAGAGCCCGTGTGTTGTCCACCCACACCGTAGATCGCCACGGACGTGGGTGTGCGCGGAAGATGCAGTCGCTGTGCGAGGGATTCTGAAATCAGGGATGTTTCAGATCCCGAGTCCAAGAGTGCGCGTACGGGATGAAGATCACCTGCCTGATCCGTCACGAGGACGCGCGCGGTTGCGAGGAGGACTGACGCGCACCCTGCAGGTCCGCCACGCGCCACGTGGACGCTGACCTGGTCGACAACCTCTTGATCGTCATGCGTGGCGGTCGTGAACGCGTCATGTAGCAAGGTGTGGTGCTTCTCGGAGCACCGGCGCAAACCTTTACGGACCCGCACTCGTCCACTCTGTGACGCCCGAGACAATTATAACACCTTTTAAGTGATGACGCGAATTGTCGCCGGTCCTTCGCGGACTTCTCGAGGAACCGTTCGCACGATCCTAAATAACGCGGGCCCTTGCATGCGGGGCACAGGCGATTCGCGGCAGCGCTGCCCGGTTGGACCGTGGCAGCCTGAGCACTTCGGACGACACGCGCGACAGGTTTGTTTCCCGAACTGAGGGGAGAGCTCGTGGCGCGAGCCGAAAGTCCCGTTAACGCGTCCTGAGTTCGCAATTGTTCTTGTAGGAACTCCTTGACGGCCTCGTACTTCGGAGGCTCGGACGATTTTCCGAGAGAGTACTCCCATTCGCGCCGAGTCTTGGGGTCGAGGAGATCGATCACGAGGTGCACGAAAAGATCTTCCCCTTTCGCGACCGGACGCCCAATCCCTTCCATCGCGCCGACGGTGGAGAGCATCCCGTGCAAGACACGCCGAAGATCGTCCGCGGAATCGGACTCATGCGCGGCAAGGCTGTGAACGCGGAGAGGTACGAACGCACTAGGAGGCGCTTGTTCTCAAAATGAGCAGTCAACGTTTTCCAGGCCCGATCAAAGTTCTCGGCCGTTACCGGCAGATCCCGAAGGAGGCCTTCGGCATCCCCTGACACGCACGACTTGAGGTAGAGGAACACCTGTACCTTGCTCAGTGTGCCTTCGTCGTTGACCAGCGACGAGAACAGATCCCTGAAGCCGGGCCAGTCCTCGAACTTCCCGGAGAATTTCGGAAGCTCGATCCGGGGAAGAGATGCGCGCGGCGCCACCTGCTCTGGCTTCGCCTCCGTTGTCGCCGGAGTCGCCATTTTGCGTTCCAGCTCGGTGAAGTGTGCCCGTTGCTGGATGTAACACACTTCTGTCGTGCCGTAAAGATCGCTCACCACGTACTCCTTGTCCATGAGCTGAGAGCGATGCTGCCTCATGAGCTCGAAGTGCTGGGCCTCGAACTTCGCCCACTTGCTATCGAGCAGGGGCAGGCTAGCCCGTATGAGATCGATCGTGATCTTCGCGCTCCCTAGCTTCTTCACGTTTTCCCATGTGCGAGCAATTCGCCCGTGAAGCTCTTGTTGAGACTCCAACAGTTGCTCCATTTTACAGTGTACAATGCTAATTGTCCGTTTCTTTTGCAGCACTCACTCACCACTCGCGAACGCCGAAAACCACGAGGCGCGGAGATCCGGCTCGAAGGACCAAAAAATGAGCAGAAAAAGTGAAGGCGCGGAAGAAACTGAAACGAGGCCTATTGCGCGGCGAAAATAAAAGAGATAGTTCGAGTAATCTGTATTGCACAGAAAAATAATAATTTATTACTTGCGATGTACAAATAGTCTTGCTAGAAAGCTCGGTGATAAAACACGACTGGAAAACGATATAATTGCTCTGAGACACTGTTATTACTTTGCGACACATGGGACGAAAGAAGGGCGAGCAGTTCGACGCCGCTGCTTTTATCACCTTCGACCTCGGGAGGATTCAAATGATCGGCGAATAACGCTTGCCTCGGCCAATAATAACGAAGTAGAATCCTCCAGAAGTCGAAGGGCCCTCAGTTTCGCGCGGGTAGCGGGGCAAAGTGCCCGGTAGACGAAGCGCGCTTGCGCATTTTGCGCTCGGAGCGCGCGGCCGGCCATGTGCTTCAGGAGTCACGCACTGCGCAGCCGCGACGCTCGCTCCGATTGCCACAGGCCCGGGCGTTTTGAATCGCTTTTCGGAACACCGTCTGTTTTAGACGCTAAAACCGCGTATGACACTTGATTCGCACGAATCCGTTGAGAAAGGGCCAAGATACGCTGTGTTACACTTCCGGACGATGAATTCGTTCAATTCGTACAAGAACTCTCGTATCTCTGACATCCGCGAGTGTTTCGCGTCGAAAACGTGGTCCCCGTCTGTTTTAGACGCTAAAAACGCGTATGACACTTGATTCGCACGAATCCGTAGAGAAATGGCCGAGATACCCCGTGTTACACTTCCGGACGATGAAATCTTGCATGTTCTCACGTTTTGCAAGCGAAACGCACGATGCACCGCGTTTCGTTCAATTCGTTCAAGAACTCTCGTATCTCGGACATCCGCGAGTGTTTCGCGTCGAAAACGTTGTCCCCGTCTGTTTTAGACTCTAAAAACGCGTATGACACTTGATGCGCACGAATCCGTTGAGAAATGGCCGAGATACGCCGTGTTACACTTCCGGACGATGAGATCTTGCTAGTTCTCAGGTTTTGCAAGCGAAACGCACGATGCACCGCGTTTCGTCAATTAGTTCAAGAACTCTCGTATCTCGGACATCCGCGAGTATTTCGCGTCGAAAACGTGGTCCCCGTCTGTTTTAGACGCTAAAAACGCGTATGACACTTGATTCGCACGAATCCGTTGAGAAATGGCCGAGATACGCCGTGTTACACTTCCGGACGATGAAATCTTGCATGTTCTCACGTTTTGCAAGCGAAACGCACGATGCACCGCGTTTCGTTCAATTCGTTCAAGAACTCTCGTATCTCGGACATCCACGAGTGTTTCGCGTCGAAAACGTGGTCCCCGTCTGTTTTAGACGCCAAAAACGCGTATCACATTTGATTCGCACGAATCCGTTGAGAAATGGCCGAGATACGCCGTGTTGCTCTTCCGGACGTGAATTCGTTTAATTCGTTTAAGAACTATCGTATCTCGGACATCCGCGAGTGTTTCGCGTCCAAAACGCGGTCCCCGTCTGTTTTAGACGCTAAAAACGCGTATGACACTTGTTTCGCACGAATCCGTTGAGAAATGGCCGAGATACGTCGAGTTACACTTCCGGACGATGAAATCTTGCTAGTTCTCACGTTTTATAAGCGAAACACACGATGCTCCGCGTTTCGTTCAATTCGTTCAAGAACTCTCGTATCTCGGACATCCGCGAGTGTTCGCGTCGAAAACGTGGTCTCCGTGCGTTTTAGACGCTAAAAACGCGTATGACACTTGATTCGCACGAATCCGTTGAGAAATGGCCGAGATACGCCGTGTTACACTTCCGGACGATGAATTCGTTCAATTCGATCAAGAACTCTCGTATCTCGGACATCCGCGAGTGTTTCGCGTCGAACACGTGGTCCCCGTCTGTTTTAGACGCTAAAAACGCGTATGACAGTTGATTCGCACTGTTTGGGATTGCGATCACCTGAGACGCGTTGAATTGTGCGCGTCGTGCGCGACTCTGCTCTATCGCGACACCGTGTGGCGTCGCGCTCATGAAAGAACACGCACGCGCTCCGGTCGCTTAGCGCCATTATCGCCGTTCCCGCGCTCACGCATGAGACGCACGTGTAGGGGCGCGTGACGTCGCGCTGACGTAAGGTGACATAAGCCACGTGTCGACAGCTGATTGGGAGCGCACACCATCGTGTCGTACACAGACACGATCGGGAAGACGGAAGGAAGACGAGCCCCTTCCCGGCGTGCGCTAATCCATTATTATAATTCCAACCGCCTAATTGAGCAGAACTAATTTCCTTACAAGCGTTTTCCGTATCCGTATAATCTAGTGTACAACTAAGTAGCGATTACGTTTCCGATTCGCTCTCCGAAAACAACCGATTTCGTGTTGAACAAACTTATAACGAGTACAGGACATAACAGTGTACAATAAAACGGTTACATAAAATCCACGTGAGTTTGTCCCTTTACACACGCGCTTCAGGCGCGAACTTCATCCGCGAGCTGTTCCCAGCTCGATTCCAGCAACCGCGAGGAATCCAAAAACGCGGTTAGCCTCGCAATAACACGCACCAATCCGTTGAGAAATGGCCGAGATACGTCGAGTTACACTTCCGGACGATGAAATCTTGCTAGTTCTCACGTTTTGCAAGCGAAACACACGATGCTCCGTGTTTCGTTCAATTCGTTCAAGAACTCTCGTATCTCGGACATCCGCGAGTGTTTCGCGTCGAAAACGTGGTCCCCGTCTGTTTTAGACGCTAAAAACGCGTATGACACTTGATTCGCACGAATCCGTTAAGAAATGGCCGAGACACGCCGTGTTACACTTCCGGACGATGAATTCGTTCAATTCGTTCAAGAACTCTCGTATCTCGGACATCCGCGAGTGTTTCGCGTCGAACACGTGGTCCCCGTCTGTTTTAGACGCTAAAAACGCGTATGACACTTGATTCGCACGAATCCGTAGAGAAATGGCCGAGATACCCCGTGTTACACTTCCGGACGATGAAATCTTGCATGTTCTCACGTTTTGCAAGCGAAACGCACGATGCACCGCGTTTCGTTCAATTCGTTCAAGAACTCTCGTATCTCGGACATCCGCGAGTGTTTCGCGTCGAAAACGTTGTCCCCGTCTGTTTTAGACGCTAAAAACGCGTATGACACTTGATGCGCACGAATCCGTTGAGAAATGGCCGAGATACGCCGTGTTACACTTCCGGACGATGAAATCTTGCATGTTCTCACGTTTTGCAAGCGAAACGCACGATGCACCGCGTTTCGTTCAATTCGTTCAAGAATTCTCGTATCTCGGACATCCACGAGTGTTTCGCGTCGAAAACGTGGTCCCCGTCTGTTTTAGACGCCAAAAACGCGTATCACACTTGATTCGCACGAATCCGTTGAGAAATGGCCGAGATACGCCGTGTTGCTCTTCCGGACGTGAATTCGTTTAATTCGTTTAAGAACTATCGTATCTCGGACATCCGCGAGTGTTTCGCGTCCAAAACGCGGTCCCCGTCTGTTTTAGACGCTAAAAACGCGTATGACACTTGTTTCGCACGAATCCGTTGAGAAATGGCCGAGATACGTCGAGTTACACTTCCGGACGATGAAATCTTGCTAGTTCTCACGTTTTATAAGCGAAACACACGATGCTCCGCGTTTCGTTCAATTCGTTCAAGAACTCTCGTATCTCGGACATCCGCGAGTGTTCGCGTCGAAAACGTGGTCCCCGTGCGTTTTAGATGCTAAAAACGCGTATGACACTTGATTCGCACGAATCCGTTGAGAAATGGCCGAGATACGCCGTGTTACACTTCCGGACGATGAATTCGTTCAATTCGATCAAGAACTCTCGTATCTCGGACATCCGCGAGTGTTTCGCGTCGAACACGTGGTCCCCGTCTGTTTTAGACGCTAAAAACGCGTATGACAGTTGATTCGCACTGTTTGGGATTGCGATCAACTGAGACGCGTTGAATTGCGCGCGTCGTGCGCGACTCTGCTCTATCGCGACACCGTGTGGCGTCGCGCTCATGAAAGAACACGCACGCGCTCCGGTCGCTTAGCGCCATTATCGCCGTTCCCGCGCTCACGCATGAGACGCACGTGTAGGGGCGCGTGACGTCGCGCTGACGTAAGGTGACATAAGCCACGTGTCGACAGCTGATTGGGAGCGCACACCATCGTGTCGTACACAGACACGATCGGGAAGACGGAAGGAAGACGAGCCCCTTCCCGGCGTGCGCTAATCCATTATTATAATTCCAACCGCCTAATTGAGCAGAACTAATTTCCTTACAAGCGTTTTCCGTATCAGTATAATCTAGTGTACAACTAAGTAGCGATTACGTTTCCGATTCGCTCTCCGAAAACAACCGATTTCGTGTTGAACAAACTTATAACGAGTACAGGACATAACAGTGTACAATAAAACGGTTACATAAAATCCACGTGAGTTTGTCCCTTTACACACGCGCTTCAGGCGCGAACTTCATCCGCGAGCTGTTCCCAGCTCGATTCCAGCAACCGCGAGGAATCCAAAAACGCGGTTAGCCTCGCAATAACACGCACCAATCCGTTGAGAAATGGCCGAGATACGTCGAGTTACACTTCCGGACGATGAAATCTTGCTAGTTCTCACGTTTTGCAAGCGAAACACACGATGCTCCGTGTTTCGTTCAATTCGTTCAAGAACTCTCGTATCTCGGACATCCGCGAGTGTTTCGCGTCGAAAACGTGGTCCCCGTCTGTTTTAGACGCTAAAAACGCGTATGACACTTGATTCGCACGAATCCGTTAAGAAATGGCCGAGACACGCCGTGTTACACTTCCGGACGATGAATTCGTTCAATTCGTTCAAGAACTCTCGTATCTCGGACATCCGCGAGTGCTTTGCGTCGAAAAGGTGGTCCCCGTCTGTTTTAGACGCTAAAAACGCGTATGACACTTGATTCGCACGAATCCGTTGAGAAATGGCCGAGATACGCCGTGTTACACTTCCGGACGATGAAATCTTGCTAGTTCTCACGTTTTGCAAGCGAAACGCACGATGCACCGCGTTTCGTTCAATTCGTTCAAAAACTCTCGTATCTCGGACATCCGCGAGTGTTTCGCGTCGAAAACGTGGTCCCCGTCTGTTTTAGACGCCAAAAACGCGTATCACACTTGATTCGCACGAATCCGTTGAGAAATGGCCGAGATACGCCGTGTTGCTCTTCCGGACGTGAATTCGTTTAATTCGTTTAAGAACTATCGTATCTCGGACATCCGCGAGTGTTTCGCGTCCAAAACGCGGTCCCCGTCTGTTTTAGACGCTAAAAACGCGTATGACACTTGTTTCGCACGAATCCGTTGAGAAATGGCCGAGATACGTCGAGTTACACTTCCGGACGATGAAATCTTGCTAGTTCTCACGTTTTATAAGCGAAACACACGATGCTCCGCGTTTCGTTCAATTCGTTCAAGAACTCTCGTATCTCGGACATCCGCGAGTGTTCGCGTCGAAAACGTGGCCCCCGTGCGTTTTAGACGCTAAAAACGCGTATGACACTTGATTCGCACGAATCCGTTGAGAAATGGCCGAGATACGCCGTGTTACACTTCCGGACGATGAATTCGTTCAATTCGATCAAGAACTCTCGTATCTCGGACATCCGCGAGTGTTTCGCGTCGAACACGTGGTCCCCGTCTGTTTTAGACGCTAAAAACGCGTATGACAGCTGATTCGCACTGTTTGGGATTGCGATCACCTGAGACGCGTTGAATTGCGCGCGTCGTGCGCGACTCTGCTCTATCGCGACACCGTGTGGCGTCGCGCTCATGAAAGAACACGCACGCGCTCCGGTCGCTTAGCGCCATTATCGCCGTTCCCGCGCTCACGCATGAGACGCACGTGTAGGGGCGCGTGACGTCGCGCTGACGTAAGGTGACATAAGCCACGTGTCGACAGCTGATTGGGAGCGCACACCATCGTGTCGTACACAGACACGATCGGGAAGACGGAAGGAAGACGAGCCCCTTCCCGGCGTGCGCTAATCCATTATTATAATTCCAACCGCCTAATTGAGCAGAACTAATTTCCTTACAAGCGTTTTCCGTATCCGTATAATCTAGTGTACAACTAAGTAGCGATTACGTTTCCGATTCGCTCTCCGAAAACAACCGATTTCGTGTTGAACAAACTTATAACGAGTACAGGACATAACAGTGTACAATAAAACGGTTACATAAAATCCACGTGAGTTTGTCCCTTTACACACGCGCTTCAGGCGCGAACTTCATCCGCGAGCTGTTCCCAGCTCGATTCCAGCAACCGCGAGGAATCCAAAAACGCGGTTAGCCTCGCAATAACACGCACCAATCCGTTGAGAAATGGCCGAGATACGTCGAGTTACACTTCCGGACGATGAAATCTTGCTAGTTCTCACGTTTTGCAAGCGAAACACACGATGCTCCGTGTTTCGTTCAATTCGTTCAAGAACTCTCGTATCTCGGACATCCGCGAGTGTTTCGCGTCGAAAACGTGGTCCCCGTCTGTTTTAGACGCTAAAAACGCGTATGACACTTGATTCGCACGAATCCGTTAAGAAATGGCCGAGACACGCCGTGTTACACTTCCGGACGATGAATTCGTTCAATTCGTTCAAGAACTCTCGTATCTCGGACATCCGCGAGTGTTTCGCGTCGAACACGTGGTCCCCGTCTGTTTTAGACGCTAAAAACGCGTATGACACTTGATTCGCACCAATCCGTTGAGAAATGGCCGAGATACGCCGTGTTACACTTCCGGACGATGAAATCTTGCTAGTTCTCACGTTTTGCAAGCGAAACGCACGATGCACCGCGTTTCGTTCAATTCGTTCAAGAACTCTCGTATCTCGGACATCCGCGAGTGCTTCGCGTCGAAAAGGTGGTCCCCGTCTGTTTTAGACGCTAAAAACGCGTATGACACTTGATTCGCACGAATCCGTTGAGAAATGGCCGAGATACGCCGTGTTACACTTCCGGACGATGAAATCTTGCTAGTTCTCACGTTTTGCAAGCGAAACGCACGATGCACCGCGTTTCGTTCAATTCGTTCAAAAACTCTCGTATCTCGGACTTCCGCGAGTGTTTCGCGTCGAAAACGTGGTCCCCGTCTGTTTTAGACGCTAAAAACGCGTATGACACTTGATTCGCACGAATCCGTTGAGAAATGGCCGAGATACGCCGTGTTACAATTCCGGACGATGAATTCGTTCAATTCGTTCAAGAACTCTCGTATCTCGGACATTCGCGAGTGTTTCGCGTCGAAAACGTGGTCCCCGTCTGTTTTAGACGCTAAAAACGCATATGACACTTGATTCGCACGAATCCGTTGAGAAATGGCCCAGATACGCCGTGTTACCCTTCCGGACGATGAAATCTTGCTAGTTCTCACGTTTTGCAAGCGAAACGCACGATGCACCGCGTTTCGTTCAATTCGTTCAAGAACTCTCGTATCTCGGACATCCGCGAGTGTTTCGCGTCGAAAACATGGTCCCCGTCTGTTTTAGACTCTAAAAACGCGTATGACACTTGATTCGCACGACTCCGTTGAGAAATGGCCGAAATACGCCGTGTTACACTTCCGGACGATGAAATCTTGCTAGTTCTCACGTTTTGCAAGCGAATCACACGATGCTCCGCGTTTCGTTCAATTCGTTCAAGAACTCTCGTATGTCGGACACCAGCGAGTGTTTCGCGTCGAAATCGTGGTCCCCGTCTGTTTTGGACGCTAAAAACGCGTATGACACTTGATTCGCCAGAATCCGTTGAGAAATGGCCGAGATACGCCGTGTTACACTTCCGGACAATGAATTCGTTCAATTCGTTCAAGAACTCTCGTATCTCGGACATCCGCGAGTGTTTCGCGTCGAAAACGTTGTGCCCGTCTGTTTTAGACGCTAAAAACACGTATGACACTTGATTCGCACGAATCCGTTGAGAAATGGCCGAGATACGCCGTGTTACACTTCCGGACGATGAAATCTTGCTAGTTCTCACGTTTTGCAAGCGAAACGCACGATGCACCGCGTTTCGTTCAATTCATTCAAGAACTCTCGTATCTCGGACATCCGCGAGTATTTCGCGTCGAAAACGTGGTCCCCGTCTGTTTTAGACGCTAAAAACGCGTATGACACTTGATTCGCACGAATCCGTTGAGAAATGGCCGAGATACGCCGTGTTACACTTCCGGACGATGAAATCTTGCTAGATCTCACGTTTTGCAAGCGAAACGCACGATGCACCGCGGTTCGTTCAATTCGTTCAAAAACTCTCGTATCTTGGACATCCGCGAGTGTTTCGCGGCCAAAACGAGGTCCCCGTCTGTTTTAGACGCTAAAAATGCGTATGACACTTGATTCGCACGAATCCGTTGAGAAATGGCCGAGATACGCCGTGTTACACATCCGGACGATGAAATCTTGCTAGTTCTCACGTTTTGCAAGCGAAACGCACGATGCACCGCGTTTCATTCAATTCGTTCAAGAACTCTCGTATCTCGGACATCCGCGAGTGTTTCGCGTCGAAAACATGGTCCTCGTCTGTTTTAGAAGCTAAAAACGCGTATGACACCGGATCCGCACCAATCCGTTGAGAAATGACCGAGATACGCCGTGTTACACTTCCGGACAATAAAATCTTGCTAGTTCTCACGTTTTGCAAGCGAAACGCACCAATGCACCGCGTTTCGTTCAAATCTTTCAAGAACTCTCGTATCTCGGACATCCGCGAGTGTTTCGCGTCGAAAACGTTGTGCCCGTCTGTTTTAGACGCTAAAAACACGTATGACACTTGATTCGCACGAATCCGTTGAGAAATGGCCGAGATACGCCGTGTTACACTTCCGGACGATGAAATCTTGCTAGTTCTCACGTTTTGCAAGCGAAACGCACGATGCACCGCGTTTCGTTCAATTCATTCAAGAACTCTCGTATCTCGGACATCCGCGAGTATTTCGCGTCGAAAACGTGGTCCCCGTCTGTTTTAGACGCTAAAAACGCGTATGACACTTGATTCGCACGAATCCGTTGAGAAATGGCCGAGATACGCCGTGTTACACTTCCGGACGATGAAATCTTGCTAGATCTCACGTTTTGCAAGCGAAACGCACGATGCACCGCGGTTCGTTCAATTCGTTCAAAAACTCTCGTATCTTGGACATCCGCGAGTGTTTCGCGGCCAAAACGAGGTCCCCGTCTGTTTTAGACGCTAAAAATGCGTATGACACTTGATTCGCACGAATCCGTTGAGAAATGGCCGAGATACGCCGTGTTACACATCCGGACGATGAAATCTTGCTAGTTCTCACGTTTTGCAAGCGAAACGCACGATGCACCGCGTTTCATTCAATTCGTTCAAGAACTCTCGTATCTCGGACATCCGCGAGTGTTTCGCGTCGAAAACATGGTCCTCGTCTGTTTTAGAAGCTAAAAACGCGTATGACACCGGATCCGCACCAATCCGTTGAGAAATGACCGAGATACGCCGTGTTACACTTCCGGACAATAAAATCTTGCTAGTTCTCACGTTTTGCAAGCGAAACGCACCAATGCACCGCGTTTCGTTCAAATCTTTCAAGAACTCTCGTATCTCGGACATCCGCGAGTGTTTCGCGTCGAAAACGTTGTGCCCGTCTGTTTTAGACGCTAAAAACACGTATGACACTTGATTCGCACGAATCCGTTGAGAAATGGCCGAGATACGCCGTGTTACACTTCCGGACGATGAAATCTTGCTAGTTCTCACGTTTTGCAAGCGAAACGCACGATGCACCGCGTTTCGTTCAATTCATTCAAGAACTCTCGTATCTCGGACATCCGCGAGTATTTCGCGTCGAAAACGTGGTCCCCGTCTGTTTTAGACGCTAAAAACGCGTATGACACTTGATTCGCACGAATCCGTTGAGAAATGGCCGAGATACGCCGTGTTACACTTCCGGACGATGAATTCGTTCAATTCGTTCAAGAACTCTCGTATCTCGGACATCCGCGAGTGTTTCGCGTCGAAAACGTGGTCCTCGTCTGTTTTAGAAGCTAAAAACGCGTATGACACCGGATCCGCACCAATCCGTTGAGAAATGGCCGAGATACGCCGTGTTACACTTCCGGACAATGAAATCTTGCTAGTTCTCACGTTTTGCAAGCGAAACGCACCAATGCACCGCGTTTCGTTCAAATCTTTCAAGAACTCTCGTATCTCGGACATCCGCGAGTGTTTCGCGTCGAAAACGTTGTGCCCGTCTGTTTTAGACGCTAAAAACACGTATGACACTTGATTCGTATGAATCCGTTGAGAAATGGCCGAGGTACGCCGTGTTACACTTCCGGACGATGAAATCTTGCTAGTTCTCACGTTTTGCAAGCGAAACGCACGATGCAGAGCGTTTCGTTCAATTCGTTCAAGAACTCTCGTATCTCGGACATCCGCGAGTGTTTCGCGTCGAAAACATGGTCCCCGTCTGTTTTAGACTCTAAAAACGCGTATGACACTTGATTCGCACGAATCCGTTGAGAAATGGCCGAGATACGCCGTGTTACACTTCCGGACGATGAATTCGTTCAATTCGTCCAAGAACTCTATTATCTCGGACATCCGCGAGTGTTTCGCGTCGAAAAAGTAGTCCCCGTCTGTTTTAGACGCTAAAAATGCGTATGACACTTGATTCGCACGAATCCGTTGAGAAATGGCCGAGATACGCCGTGTTACACTTCCGGCCGATGAAATCTTGCTAGTTCTCACGTTTTGCAAGCGAAACGCACGATGCACCGCGTTTCGTTCAATTCGTTCAAGAACTCTCGTATCTCGGACATCCGCGAGTGTTTCGCTTCGAAAACGTGGTCCCCGTGCGTTTTAGACGCTAAACAATACATGCAGCTACGAAGGGACTTGGTCGCTGAGCGGAAATTCGGATGATCACAATTTTTTTCATACTCCGCTTCCAGCCGTACGAAGTTTATGAAACTTGTACAGCATGCTCGTGTCGTCAATCGAGAGCACTCCTGCAAGTTTGACGAAGATCGTACGGTCGGTTCACATTTCTCGATGAACTTACATACAGCTACGACGGGACTTTGTCGCTGAACGGGAACTATCCAGTACTGCGTTGTATTTGACAATTTGTGTCTAACTCCCCTTCCAGCCGTACGAAGTTTTTGAAACTTGTACAGAATGCTCGTGTCGCCAATCGGGAGCACTCCTGGAGGTTTGAAGATGATCGTACGGTCGGTTCAGATTTGTCGATGAACTTACATGCAGCTACGAAGGGACTTGGTCGCTGAGCGGAAATTCGGATGATGACAATTTTTTTCAAACTCCGCTTCCAGCCGTACGAAGTTTATGAAACTTGTACAGCATGCTGGTGTCGTCAATCGGGAGCACTCCTGCAAGTTTGCAGATGATCGTACGGTCGGTTCAGATTTCTCGATGAACTTACATGCAGCTACGGAGGGACTTGTTCGCTGAGCGGAAACTGCGTTGTACATGACAATTTGTGTCTACCTCCCCTTCCAGGCGTACGAAGTTTATGAAACTTGTACAGAATGCTCGTGTCGCCAATCGAGAGCACTCCTGCAAGTTTGAAGATGATCGTACTGTCGGTTCAGATTTCTCGATGAACTTACATGCAGCTACGAAGGGACTTGGTCGCTGAGCGGAAATTTGGATGATGACAATTTGTGTCTAACTCCCCTTCCAGCCGTACGAAGTTTATGAAACTTGTACAGAATGCTCGTGTCGCCAATCGAGAGCACTCCTGCAAGTTTGAAGATGATCGTACGGTCGGTTCAGATTTCTCGATGAACTTACATGCAGCTACGAAGGGACTTGGTCGCTGAGCGGAAATTCGGATGATGACAATTTTTTTCAAACTCCGCTTCCAGCCGTACGAAGTTTATGAAACTTGTACAGCATGCTCGGCTCGTCAATCGAGAGCACTCCTGCAAGTTTGATGAAGATCGTAGAATCGGTTCGCATTTCTCGATAAACTTACATACAGCTGCGACGGGACTTGGTCGCTGAGCGGAAACTGCGTTGTACATGACAATTTGTGTCTAACTCCCCTTCCAGGCTTACGAAGTTTATGAAACTTGTACAGAATGCTCGTGTCGCCATTCGAGAGCACTCCTGCAAGTTTGAAGAAGATCGTACGGTCGGTTCACATTTCTCGATGAACTTACATGCAGCTACGGAGGGACTTGGTCGCTGAGCGGAAACTGCGTTGTACATGACAATTTGTGTCTACCTCCCCTTCCAGCCGTACGAAGTTTATGAAACTTGTACAGAATGCTCGTGTCGCCATTCGAGAGCACTCCTGCAAGTTTGAAGATGATCGTACGGTCGGTTCAGATTTCTCGATGAACTTACATGCAGCTACGAAGGGACTTGGTCGCTGAGCGGAAATTCGGATGATGACAATTTTTTTCAAACACCGCTTCCAGCCGTACGAAGCTTATGAAACTTGTACAGCATGCTGGTGTCGTCAATCGGGAGCACTCCTGCAAGTTTGACGAAGATCGTACGGTCGGTTCGCATTTCTCGATGAACTTACATGCAGCTACGAAGGGACTTGGTCGCTGAGCGGAAATTCGGAAGATGACAATTTGTGTCTAACTCCCCTTCCAGCCGTACGAAATTTATGAAACTTGTAGAGCATGCTCGTGTCGCCAATCGAGAGCACTCCTGCAAGTTTGAAGATGATCGTACGGTCGGTTCGCATTTCTCGATGAACTTACATACAGCTACGACGGGACTTTGTCGCTGAACGGGAACTATCCAGTACTGCGTTGTAGATGACAATTTGTGACTAACTCCCCTTCCAGCCGCACGAAGTTTATGAAACTGGTAGAGAATGCTCGTGTCGCCAATCGAGAGCACTCCTGCAAGTTTGAAGATGATCGTACGGTCGGTTCAGGTTTCTCGATGAACTTACATGCAGCTACGAAGGGACTTGGTCGCTGAGCGGAAATTCGGATGATGACAATCATTTTCAAACTCCGCTTCCAGCCGTACGAAGTTTATGAAACTTGTACAGCATGCTCGTGTCGCCAATCGAGAGCACTCCTGCAAGTTTGAAGATGATCGTACGGTCGGTTCAGATTTCTCGATGAACTTACATGCAGCTACGAAGGGACTTGGTCGCTGAGCGCAAATTCGGATGATGACAATTATTTTCAAACTCCGCTTCCAGCCGTACGAAGTTTGTGAAACTTGTACAGCATGCTCGTGTCGTCAATCGAGAGCACTCCTGCAAGTTTCACGTCGATCGTACGATCGGTTCGCATTTCTCGATGAACTTACATGCAGCTACGAAGGGACTTGGTCGCTGAGCGGAAATTCGGATGATGACAATTTGTTTCAAACTCCGCTTCCAGCCGTACGAAGTTTATGAAACTTGTACAGCATGCTCGTGTCGCCAATCGAGAGCACTTCTGCAAGTTTGAAGATGATCGTACGGTCGGTTCAGATTTCTCGATGAACTTACATACACCTACGACGGGACATAGTCGCTGAACGGAAACTATCCAGTACTTCGTTGTAGATGGCAATTTGTGTCTAACTCCCCTTCCAGCCGTACGAAGTTTATCAAACTTGTAGAGAATGCTCGTGTCACCAATCGAGAGCACTCCTGCAAGTTTGAAGATGATCGTACGGTCGGTTCAGATTTCTCGATGAACTTACATGCAGCTACGAAGGGACTTGGTCGCTGAGCGGAAATTCGGATGATGACAATTTTTTTCAAACTCCGCTTACAGCCGTACGATGTTTATGAAACTTGTACAGCATGCTCGTGTCGCCAATCGAGAGCACTTCTGCAAGTTTGAAGATGATCGTACGGTCGGTTCAGATTTCTCGATGAACTTACATGCAGCTGCGAAGGGACTTGGTCGCTGTGTGGAAATTCGGATGATGACAATTGTTTTCAAACTCCCCTTCCAGCCGTACGAAGTTTATGAAACTTGTAGAGAATGCTCGTGTCGCCAATCGAGAGCACTCCTGCAAGTTTGAAGATGATCGTACGGTCGGTTCGCATTTCTCGATGAACTTACATACAGCTACGACGGGACTTGGTCGCTGAGCGGAAATTCGGATGATGACAATTTTTTTCAAACTCCCCTTCCAGCCGTACGAAGTTTATGAAACTTGTACAGAATGCTCGTGTCGCCTCTCGAGAGCACTCCTGCAAGTTTGAAGATGATCGTACGGTCGGTTCAGATTTCTCGATGAACTTACATGCAGCTACGAAGGGACTTGGTCGCTGAGCGGAAATTCGGATGATGACAATTTTTTTCAAACTCCCCTTCCAGCCGTACGAAGTTTATGAAACTTGTACAGAATGCTCATGTCGCCTCTCGAGAGCACTCCTGCAAGTTTGAAGATGATCGTACGGTCGGTTCAGATTTCTCGATGAACTTACATGCAGCTACGAAGGGACTTGGTCGCTGAGCGGAAATTCGGATGATGACAATTTTTTTCAAACTCCCCTTCCAGCCGTACGAAGTTTATGAAACTTGTACAGAATGCTCATGTCGCCTCTCGAGAGCACTCCTGCAAGTTTGAAGATGATCGTACGGTCGGTTCAGATTTCTCGATGAACTTACATGCAGCTACGAAGGGACTTGGTCGCTGAGCGGAAATTCGGATGATGACAATTTTTTTCAAACTCCCCTTCCAGCCGTACGAAGTTTATGAAACTTGTAGAGAATGCTCGTGTCGCCAATCGAGAGCACTACTGCAAGTTTGACGAAGATCGTACGGTCGGTTCGCATTGCTCGATGAACTTACATACAGCTACGACGGGACTTTGTCGCTGAACGGGAACTATCCAGTACTGCGTTGTAGATGACAATTTGTGACTAACTCCCCTTCCAGCCGTACGAAGTTTATGAAACTGGTAGAGAATGCTCGTGCCGCCAATCGATAGCACTCCTGCAAGTTTGAAGATGATCGTACGGTCGGTTCAGGTTTCTCGATGAACTTACATGCAGCTACGAAGGGACTTGGTCGCTGAGCGCAAATTCGGATGATGACAATTATTTTCAAACTCCGCTTCCAGCCGTACGAAGTTTATGAAACTTGTACAGCATGCTCGTGTCGTCAATCGAGAGCACTCCTGCAAGATTCACGTAGATCGTGCGATCGGTTCGCATTTCTCGATGAACTTACATGCAGCTACGAAGAGACTTGGTCGCTGAGCGGAAATTCGGATGATGACAATTTTTTTCAAACTCCGCTTCCAGCCGTACGAAGTTTATGAAACTTGTACAGCATGCTCGTGTCGCCAATCGAGAGCACTTCTGCAAGTTTGAAGATGATCGTACGGTCGGTTCAGATTTCTCGATGAACTTACATATACCTACGACGGGACATAGTCGCTGAACGGGAACTATCCAGTACTGCGTTGTATTTGACAATTTGTGTCTAACTCCCCTTCCAGCCGTACGAAGTTTATGAAACTTGTACAGAATGCTCGTGTCGCCAATCGAGAGCACTCCTGCAAGTTTGAAGCTGATCGCATGGTCGGTTCAGATTTCTCGATGAACTTACATGCAGCTACGAAGGGACTTGGTCGCTGAGCGGAAACTGCGTTGTAGATGACAATTTGTGTCTAACTCCCCTTCCAGCCGTACGACGTTTATGAAACTTGTACAGCATGCTCGTGTCGTCAATCGAGAGCACTCCTGCAAGTTTGAAGAAGATCGTACGGTCGGTTCGCATTTCTCGATGAACTTACACACAGCTACGACGGGACTTGGTCGCTGAGCGGAAACTGCGTCGTACATGACAATTTGTGTCTAGCTCCCCTTCCAGCTGTACGAAGTTTATGAAACTTGTACAGAATGCTCGTGTCGCCATTCGACAGCACTCCTGCAAGTTTGAAGAAGATCGTACGGTCGGTTCACATTTCTCCATGAACTTACATACAGCTACGACGGGACTTAGTCGCTGAACGGGAACTATCCAGTACTGCGTTGTAGATGGCAATTTGTGTCTAACTCCCCTTCCAGGCGTACGAAGTTTATGAAACTTGTACAGAATGCTCGTGTCGCCAATCGAGAGCACTCCTGCAAGTTTGCAGATGATCGTACGGTCGGTTCAGATTTCTCGATGAACTTACATGCAGCTACGGAGGGACTTGGTCGCTGAGCGGAAACTGCGTTGTAGATGACAATTTGTGTCTAACTCCCCTTCCAGCCGTACGACGTTTATGAAACTTGTACAGCATGCTCGTGTCGTCAATCGAGAGCACTCCTGCAAGTTTGAAGAAGATCGTACGGTCGGTTCGCATTTCTCGATGAACTTACACACAGCTACGACGGGACTTGGTCGCTGAGCGGAAACTGCGTTGTACATGACAATTTGTGTCTAGCTCCCCTTCCAGCTGTACGAAGTTTATGAAACTTGTACAGAATGCTCGTGTCGCCATTCGAGAGCACTCCTGCAAGTTTGAAGAAGATCGTACGGTCGGTTCACATTTCTCCATGAACTTACATACAGCTACGACGGGACTTAGTCGCTGAACGGGAACTATCCAGTACTGCGTTGTAGATGACAATTTGTGTCTAACTCCCCTTCCAGCCGTACGAAGTTTATGAAACTGGTAGAGAATGCTCGTGTCGCCAATCGAGAGCACTCCTGCAAGTTTGAAGATGATCGTACGGTCGGTTCAGGTATCTCGATGAACTTACATGCAGCTACGAAGGGACTTGGTCGCTGAGCGCAAATTCGGATGATGACAATTATTTTCAAACTCCGCTTCCAGCCGTACGAAGTTTATGAAACTTGTAGAGAATGCTCGTGTCGCCAATCGAGAGCACTCCTGCAAGTTTGAAGCTGATCGCATGGTCGGTTCAGATTTCTCGATGAACTTACATGCAGCTACGAAGGGACTTGGTCGCTGAGCGGAAACTGCGTTGTAGATGACAATTTGTGTCTAACTCCCCTTCCAGCCGTACGACGTTTATGAAACTTGTACAGCATGCTCGTGTCGTCAATCGAGAGCACTCCTGCAAGTTTGAAGAAGATCGTACGGTCGGTTCCCATTTCTCGATGAACTTACACACAGCTATGACGGGACTTGGTCGCTGAGCGGAAACTGCGTTGTACATGACAATTTGTGTCTAGCTCCCCTTCCAGCTGTACGAAGTTTATGAAACTTGTACAGAATGCTCGTGTCGCCATTCGAGAGCACTCCTGCAAGTTTGCAGATGATCGTACGGTCGGTTCAGATTTCTCGATGAACTTACATGCAGCCACGAAGGGACTTGGTCGGTGAGCGGAAACTGCGTTGTAGATGACAATTTGTGTCTAACTCCCTTTCCAGCCGTACGACGTTTATGAAACTTGTACAGCATGCTCGTGTCGTCAATCGAGAGCACTCCTGCAAGTTTGAAGAAGATCGTACGGTCGGTTCGCATTTCTCGATGAACTTACACACAGCTACGACGGGACTTGGTCGCTGAGCGGAAACTGCGTTGTACATGACAATTTGTGTCTAGCTCCCCTTCCAGCTGTACAAAGTTTATGAAACTTGTACAGAATGCTCGTGTCGCCAATCGAGAGCACTCCTGCAAGTTTGAAGATGATCGTACGGTCGGTTCAGGTTTCTCGATGAACTTACATGCAGCTACGAAGGGACTTGGTCGCTGAGCGCAAATTCGGATGATGACAATTATTTTCAAACTCCGCTTCCAGCCGTACGAAGTTTATGAAACTTGTACAGAATGCTCGTGTCGCCAATCGAGAGCACTCCTGCAAGTTTGCAGATGATCGTACGGTCGGTTCAGATTTCTCGATGAACTTACATGCAGCTACGAAGGGACTTGGTCGCTGAGCGGAAATTCGGATGATGACCATTTGTGTCTAACTCCCCTTCCAGCCGTACGAAGTTTATGAAACTTGTACAGCATGCTCGTGTCGCCAATCGAGAGCACTTCTGCAAGTTTGAAGATGATCGTACGGTCGGTTCAGATTTCTCGATGAACTTACATACAGCTACGACGGGACTTTGTCGCTGAACGGGAACTATCCAGTACTGCGTTGTAGATGACAATTTGTGACTAACTCCCCTTCCAGCCGTACGAAGTTTATGAAACTGGTAGAGAATGCTCGTGTCGCCAATCGAGAGCACTCCTGCAAGTTTGAAGATGATCGTACGGTCGGTTCAGGTTTCTCGATGAACTTACCTGCAGCTACGAAGGGACTTGGTCGCTGAGCGCAAATTCGGATGATGACAATTATTTTCAAACTCCGCTTCCAGCCGTACGAAGTTTATGAAACTTGTACAGCATGCTCGTGTCGTCAATCGAGAGCACTCCTGCAAGTTTCACGTAGATCGTGCGATCGGTTCGCATTTCTCGATGAACTTACATGCAGCTACGAAGAGACTTGGTCGCTGAGCGGAAATTCGGATGATGACAATTTTTTTCAAACTCCGCTTCCAGCCGTACGAAGTTTATGAAACTTGTACAGCATGCTCGTGTCGCCAATTGAGAGCACTTCTGCAAGTTTGAAGATGATCGTACGGTCGGTTCAGATTTCTCGATGAACTTACATATACCTACGACGGGACATAGTCGCTGAACGGGAACTATCCAGTACTGCGTTGTATTTGACAATTTGTGTCTAACTCCCCTTCCAGCCGTACGAAGTTTATGAAACTTGTACAGAATGCTCGTGTCGCCAATCGAGAGCACTCCTGCAAGTTTGAAGCTGATCGCATGGTCGGTTCAGATTTCTCGATGAACTTACATGCAGCTACGAAGGGACTTGGTCGCTGAGCGGAAACTGCGTTGTAGATGACAATTTGTGTCTAACTCCCCTTCCAGCCGTACGACGTTTATGAAACTTGTACAGCATGCTCGTGTCGTCAATCGAGAGCACTCCTGCAAGTTTGAAGAAGGTCGTACGGTCGGTTCGCATTTCTCGATGAACTTACACACAGCTACGACGGGACTTGGTCGCTGAGCGGAAACTGCGTTGTACATGACAATTTGTGTCTAGCTCCCCTTCCAGCTGTACGAAGTTTATGAAACTTGTACAGAATGCTCGTGTCGCCATTCGAGAGCACTCCTGCAAGTTTGAAGAAGATCGTACGGTCGGTTCACATTTCTCCATGAACTTACATACAGCTACGACGGGACTTAGTCGCTGAACGGGAACTATCCAGTACTGCGTTGTAGATGACAATTTGTGTCTAACTCCCCTTCCAGCCGTACGAAGTTTATGAAACTTGTACAGAATGCTCGTGTCGCCATTCGAGAGAACTCCTGCAAGTTTAAAGAAGATCGTACGGTCGGTTCACATTTCTCGATGAACTTACATGCAGCCACGAAGGGACTTGGTCGCTGAGCGGAAACTGCGTTGTAGATGACAATTTGTGTCTAACTCCCTTTCCAGCCGTACGACGTTTATGAAACTTGTACAGCATGCTCGTGTCGTCAATCGAGAGCACTCCTGCAAGTTTGAAGAAGATCGTACGGTCGGTTCGCATTTCTCGATGAACTTACACACAGCTACGACGGGACTTGGTCGCTGAGCGGAAACTGCGTTGTACATGACAATTTGTGTCTAGCTCCCCTTCCAGCTGTACAAAGTTTATGAAACTTGTACAGAATGCTCGTGTCGCCAATCGAGAGCACTCCTGCAAGTTTGAAGATGATCGTACGGTCGGTTCAGGTTTCTCGATGAACTTACATGCAGCTACGAAGGGACTTGGTCGCTGAGCGCAAATTCGGATGATGACAATTATTTTCAAACTCCGCTTCCAGCCGTACGAAGTTTATGAAACTTGTACAGAATGCTCGTGTCGTCAATCGAGAGCACTCCTGCAAGTTTCACGTAGATCGTACGATCGGTTCGCATTTCTCGATGAACTTACATGCAGCTACGAAGAGACTTGGTCGCTGAGCGGAAATTCGGATGATGACAATTTTTTTCAAACTCCGCTTCCAGCCGTACGAAGTTTATGAAACTTGTACAGAATGCTCGTGTCGCCATTCGAGAGCACTCCTGCAAGTTTAAAGAAGATCGTACGGTCGGTTCACATTTCTCGATGAACTTACATGCAGCTACGACGGGACTTAGTCGCTGAACGGGAACTATCCAGTACTGCGTTGTAGATGGCAATTTGTGTCTAACTCCCCTTCCAGGCGTACGAAGTTTATGAAACTTGTACAGAATGCTCGTGTCGCCAATCGAGAGCACTCCTGCAAGTTTACAGATGATCGTACGGTCGGTTCAGATTTCTCGATGAACTTACATGCAGCTACGGAGGGACTTGGTCTCTGAGCGGAAACTGCGTTGTACATGACAATTTGTGTCTACCTCCCCTTCCAGGCGTACGAAGTTTATGAAACTTGTACAGAATGCTCGTGTCGCCATTCGAGAGCACTCCTGCAAGTTTGAAGCTGATCGCATGGTCGGTTCAGATTTCTCGATGAACTTACATGCAGCTACGAAGGGACTTGGTCGCTGAGCGGAAACTGCGTTGTAGATGACAATTTGTGTCTAACTCCCCTTCCAGCCGTACGACGTTTATGAAACTTGTACAGCATGCTCGGGTCGTCAATCGAGAGCACTCCTGCAAGTTTGACGAAGATCGTACGGTCGGTTCGCATTTCTCGATGAACTTACATACAGCTACGACGGGACTTGGTCGCTGTGCGGAGACTGCGTTGTACAAGACAATTTGTGTCCTGCTCCCCTTCCAGCTGTACGAAGTTTATGAAACTTGTACAGAATGCTCGTGTCGCCATTCGAGAGCACTCCTGCAAGTTTGAAGAAGATCGTACGGTCGGTTCACATTTCTCGATGAACTTACATGCAGCTACGAAGGGACTTGGTCGCTGAGCGGAAATTCGGATGATGACAATTTTTTTCAAACACCCCTTCCAGCCGTACGAAGTTTATGAAACTTGTAGAGAATGCTCGTGTTGCCAATCGAGAGCACTCCTGCAAGTTTGAAGATGATCGTACTGTCGGTTCAGATTTCTCGATGAACTTACATGCAGCTGCGAAGGGACTTGGTCGCTAAGCGGATATTCGGATGATGACAATTTTTTTCAAACTCCCCTTCCAGCCGTACGAAGTTTATGAAACTTGTAGAGAATGCTCGTGTCGCCAATCGAGAGCACACCTGCAAGTTTGAAGAAGATCGTACGGTCGGTTCACATTTCTCGATGAACTTACATGCAGGTACGACGGCACTTAGTCGCTGAACGGGAACTATCCAGTACTGCGTTGTAGATGGCAATTTGTGTCTAACTCCCCTTCCAGCCGTACGATGTTTATGAAACTTGTACAGCATGCTCGTGTCGCCAATCGAGAGCACTCCTGCAAGTTTCACGTCGATCGTACGATCGGTTCGCATTTCTCGATGAACTTACATGCAGCTACGAAGGGACTTGGTCGCTGAGCGGAAATTCGGATGATGACCATTTTTTTCAAACTCCGCTTCCAGCCGTACGAAGTTTATGAAACTTGTACAGCATGCTCGTGTCGCCAATCGAGAGCACTTCTGCAAGTTTGAAGATGATCGTACGGTCGGTTCAGATTTCTCGATGAACTAACATACACCTACGACGGGACATAGTCGCAAGAACGGGAACTATCCAGTACTGCGTTGTAGATGACAATTGTGTCTAACTCCCCTTCCAGCTGTACGAAGTTTATGAAACTTGTACAGAATGCTCGTGTCGCCAATCGAGAGCACTCCTGCAAGTTTGAAGTTGATCGCACGGTCGGTTCAGATTTCTCGATGAACTTACATGCAGCTACGAAGGGACTTGGTCGCTGAGCGGAAATTCGAAAGATGACAATTTGTGTCTAACTCCCCTTTCAGCCGTACGAAGTTTATGAAACTTGTAGAGAATGCTCGTGTCGCCAATCGAGAGCACTCCTGCAAGTTTGAAGATGATCGTACGGTCGGTTCGCATTTCTCGATGAACTTACATACAGCTACGACGGGACTTTGTCGCTGAACGGGAACTATCCAGTACTGCGTTGTAGATGACAATTTGTGACTAACTCCCCTTCCAGCCGTACGAAGTTTATGAAACTGGTAGAGAATGCTCGTGCCGCCAATCGATAGCACTCCTGCAAGTTTGAAGATGATCGTACGGTCGGTTCAGGTTTCTCGATGAACTTACATGCAGCTACGAAGGGACTTGGTCGCTGAGCGCAAATTCGGATGATGACAATTATTTTCAAACTCCGCTTCCAGCCGTACGAAGTTTATGAAACTTGTACAGCATGCTCGTGTCGTCAATCGAGAGCACTCCTGCAAGATTCACGTAGATCGTGCGATCGGTTCGCATTTCTCGATGAACTTACATGCAGCTACGAAGAGACTTGGTCGCTGAGCGGAAATTCGGATGATGACAATTTTTTTCAAACTCCGCTTCCAGCCGTACGAAGTTTATGAAACTTGTACAGCATGCTCGTGTCGCCAATCGAGAGCACTTCTGCAAGTTTGAAGATGATTGTACGGTCGGTTCAGATTTCTCGATGAACTTACATATACCTACGACGGGACATAGTCGCTGAACGGGAACTATCCAGTACTGCGTTGTATTTGACAATTTGTGTCTAACTCCCCTTCCAGCCGTACGAAGTTTATGAAACTTGTACAGAATGCTCGTGTCGCCAATCGAGAGCACTCCTGCAAATTTGAAGCTGATCGCATGGTCGGTTCAGATTTCTCGATGAACTTACATGCAGCTACGAAGGGACTTGGTCGCTGAGCGGAAACTGCGTTGTAGATGACAATTTGTGTCTAACTCCCCTTCCAGCCGTACGACGTTTATGAAACTTGTACAGCATGCTCGTGTCGTCAATCGAGAGCACTCCTGCAAGTTTGAAGAAGGTCGTACGGTCGGTTCGCATTTCTCGATGAACTTACACACAGCTACGACGGGACTTGGTCGCTGAGCGGAAACTGCGTTGTACATGACAATTTGTGTCTAGCTCCCCTTCCAGCTGTACGAAGTTTATGAAACTTGTACAGAATGCTCGTGTCGCCATTCGAGAGCACTCCTGCAAGTTTGAAGAAGATCGTACGGTCGGTTCACATTTCTCCATGAACTTACATACAGCTACGACGGGACTTAGTCGCTGAACGGGAACTATCCAGTACTGCGTTGTAGATGACAATTTGTGTCTAACTCCCCTTCCAGCCGTACGAAGTTTATGAAACTTGTACAGAATGCTCGTGTCGCCATTCGAGAGAACTCCTGCAAGTTTAAAGAAGATCGTACGGTCGGTTCACATTTCTCGATGAACTTACATGCAGCTACGACGGGACTTAGTCGCTGAACGGGAACTATCCAGTACTGCGTTGTAGATGGCAATTTGTGTCTAACTCCCCTTCCAGGCGTACGAAGTTTATGAAACTTGTACAGAATGCTCGTGTCGCCAATCGAGAGCACTCCTGCAAGTTTGCAGATGATCGTACGGTCGGTTCAGATTTCTCGATGAACTTACATGCAGCTACGGAGGGACTTGGTCTCTGAGCGGAAACTGCGTTGTACATGACAATTTGTGTCTACCTCCCCTTCCAGGCGTACGAAGTTTATGAAACTTGTACAGAATGCTCGTGTCGCCATTCGAGAGCACTCCTGCAAGTTTGAAGCTGATCGCATGGTCGGTTCAGATTTCTCGATGAACTTACATGCAGCTACGAAGGGACTTGGTCGCTGAGCGGAAACTCCGTTGTAGATGACAATTTGTGTCTAACTCCCCTTCCAGCCGTACGACGTTTATGAAACTTGTACAGCATGCTCGTGTCGTCAATCGAGAGCACTCCTGCAAGTTTGAAGAAGATCGTACGGTCGGTTCGCATTTCTCGATGAACTTACACACAGCTACGACGGGACTTGGTCGCTGAGCGGAAACTGCGTCGTACATGACAATTTGTGTCTAGCTCCCCTTCCAGCTGTACGAAGTTTATGAAACTTGTACAGAATGCTCGTGTCGCCATTCGACAGCACTCCTGCAAGTTTGAAGAAGATCGTACGGTCGGTTCACATTTCTCCATGAACTTACATACAGCTACGACGGGACTTAGTCGCTGAATGGGAACTATCCAGTACTGCGTTGTAGATGGCAATTTGTGTCTAACTCCCCTTCCAGGCGTACGAAGTTTATGAAACTTGTACAGAATGCTCGTGTCGCCAATCGAGAGCACTCCTGCAAGTTTGCAGATGATCGTACGGTCGGTTCAGATTTCTCGATGAACTTACATGCAGCTACGGAGGGACTTGGTCGCTGAGCGGAAACTGCGTTGTAGATGACAATTTGTGTCTAACTCCCCTTCCAGCCGTACGACGTTTATGAAACTTGTACAGCATGCTCGTGTCGTCAATCGAGAGCACTCCTGCAAGTTTGAAGAAGATCGTACGGTCGGTTCGCATTTCTCGATGAACTTACACACAGCTACGACGGGACTTGGTCGCTGAGCGGAAACTGCGTTGTACATGACAATTTGTGTCTAGCTCCCCTTCCAGCTGTACGAAGTTTATGAAACTTGTACAGAATGCTCGTGTCGCCATTCGAGAGCACTCCTGCAAGTTTGAAGAAGATCGTACGGTCGGTTCACATTTCTCCATGAACTTACATACAGCTACGACGGGACTTAGTCGCTGAACGGGAACTATCCAGTACTGCGTTGTAGATGACAATTTGTGTCTAACTCCCCTTCCAGCCGTACGAAGTTTATGAAACTGGTAGAGAATGCTCGTGTCGCCAATCGAGAGCACTCCTGCAAGTTTGAAGATGATCGTACGGTCGGTTCAGGTATCTCGATGAACTTACATGCAGCTACGAAGGGACTTGGTCGCTGAGCGCAAATTCGGATGATGACAATTATTTTCAAACTCCGCTTCCAGCCGTACGAAGTTTATGAAACTTGTAGAGAATGCTCGTGTCGCCAATCGAGAGCACTCCTGCAAGTTTGAAGCTGATCGCATGGTCGGTTCAGATTTCTCGATGAACTTACATGCAGCTACGAAGGGACTTGGTCGCTGAGCGGAAACTGCGTTGTAGATGACAATTTGTGTCTAACTCCCCTTCCAGCCGTACGACGTTTATGAAACTTGTACAGCATGCTCGTGTCGTCAATCGAGAGCACTCCTGCAAGTTTGAAGAAGATCGTACGGTCGGTTCCCATTTCTCGATGAACTTACACACAGCTATGACGGGACTTGGTCGCTGAGCGGAAACTGCGTTGTACATGACAATTTGTGTCTAGCTCCCCTTCCAGCTGTACGAAGTTTATGAAACTTGTACAGAATGCTCGTGTCGCCATTCGAGAGCACTCCTGCAAGTTTGCAGATGATCGTACGGTCGGTTCAGATTTCTCGATGAACTTACATGCAGCCACGAAGGGACTTGGTCGCTGAGCGGAAACTGCGTTGTAGATGACAATTTGTGTCTAACTCCCTTTCCAGCCGTACGACGTTTATGAAACTTGTACAGCATGCTCGTGTCGTCAATCGAGAGCACTCCTGCAAGTTTGAAGAAGATCGTACGGTCGGTTCGCATTTCTCGATGAACTTACACACAGCTACGACGGGACTTGGTCGCTGAGCGGAAACTGCGTTGTACATGACAATTTGTGTCTAGCTCCCCTTCCAGCTGTACAAAGTTTATGAAACTTGTACAGAATGCTCGTGTCGCCAATCGAGAGCACTCCTGCAAGTTTGAAGATGATCGTACGGTCGGTTCAGGTTTCTCGATGAACTTACATGCAGCTACGAAGGGACTTGGTCGCTGAGCGCAAATTCGGATGATGACAATTATTTTCAAACTCCGCTTCCAGCCGTACGAAGTTTATGAAACTTGTACAGAATGCTCGTGTCGCCAATCGAGAGCACTCCTGCAAGTTTGCAGATGATCGTACGGTCGGTTCAGATTTCTCGATGAACTTACATGCAGCTACGAAGGGACTTGGTCGCTGAGCGGAAATTCGGATGATGACCATTTGTGTCTAACTCCCCTTCCAGCCGTACGAAGTTTATGAAACTTGTACAGCATGCTCGTGTCGCCAATCGAGAGCACTTCTGCAAGTTTGAAGATGATCGTACGGTCGGTTCAGATTTCTCGATGAACTTACATACACCTACGACGGGACATAGTCGCAAGAACGGGAACTATCCAGTACTGCGTTGTAGATGACAATTGTGTCTAACTCCCCTTCCAGCTGTACGAAGTTTATGAAATTTGTACAGAATGCTCGTGTCGCCAATCGAGAGCACTCCTGCAAGTTTGAAGTTGATCGCACGGTCGGTTCAGATTTCTCGATGAACTTACATGCAGCTACGAAGGGACTTGGTCGCTGAGCGGAAATTCGGAAGATGACAATTTGTGTCTAACTCCCCTTTCAGCCGTACGAAGTTTATGAAACTTGTAGAGAATGCTCGTGTCGCCAATCGAGAGCACTCCTGCAAGTTTGAAGATGATCGTACGGTCGGTTCGCATTTCTCGATGAACTTACATACAGCTACGACGGGACTTTGTCGCTGAACGGGAACTATCCAGTACTGCGTTGTAGATGACAATTTGTGACTAACTCCCCTTCCAGCCGTACGAAGTTTATGAAACTGGTAGAGAATGCTCGTGTCGCCAATCGAGAGCACTCCTGCAAGTTTGAAGATGATCGTACGGTCGGTTCAGGTTTCTCGATGAACTTACCTGCAGCTACGAAGGGACTTGGTCGCTGAGCGCAAATTCGGATGATGACAATTATTTTCAAACTCCGCTTCCAGCCGTACGAAGTTTATGAAACTTGTACAGCATGCTCGTGTCGTCAATCGAGAGCACTCCTGCAAGTTTCACGTAGATCGTGCGATCGGTTCGCATTTCTCGATGAACTTACATGCAGCTACGAAGAGACTTGGTCGCTGAGCGGAAATTCGGATGATGACAATTTTTTTCAAACTGCGCTTCCAGCCGTACGAAGTTTATGAAACTTGTACAGCATGCTCGTGTCGCCAATCGAGAGCACTTCTGCAAGTTTGAAGATGATCGTACGGTCGGTTCAGATTTCTCGATGAACTTACATATACCTACGACGGGACATAGTCGCTGAACGGGAACTATCCAGTACTGCGTTGTAGATGACAATTTGTGACTAACTCCCCTTCCAGCCGTACGAAGTTTATGAAACTGGTAGAGAATGCTCGTGTCGCCAATCGAGAGCACTCCTGCAAGTTTGAAGATGATCGTACGGTCGGTTCAGGTTTCTCGATGAACTTACCTGCAGCTACGAAGGGACTTGGTCGCTGAGCGCAAATTCGGATGATGACAATTATTTTCAAACTCCGCTTCCAGCCGTACGAAGTTTATGAAACTTGTACAGCATGCTCGTGTCGTCAATCGAGAGCACTCCTGCAAGTTTCACGTAGATCGTGCGATCGGTTCGCATTTCTCGATGAACTTACATGCAGCTACGAAGAGACTTGGTCGCTGAGCGGAAATTCGGATGATGACAATTTTTTTCAAACTGCGCTTCCAGCCGTACGAAGTTTATGAAACTTGTACAGCATGCTCGTGTCGCCAATCGAGAGCACTTCTGCAAGTTTGAAGATGATCGTACGGTCGGTTCAGATTTCTCGATGAACTTACATATACCTACGACGGGACATAGTCGCTGAACGGGAACTATCCAGTACTGCGTTGTATTTGACAATTTGTGTCTAACTCCCCTTCCAGCCGTACGAAGTTTATGAAACTTGTACAGAATGCTCGTGTCGCCAATCGAGAGCACTCCTGCAAGTTTGAAGCTGATCGCATGGTCGGTTCAGATTTCTCGATGAACTTACATGCAGCTACGAAGGGACTTGGTCGCTGAGCGGAAACTGCGTTGTAGATGACAATTTGTGTCTAACTCCCCTTCCAGCCGTACGACGTTTATGAAACTTGTACAGCATGCTCGTGTCGTCAATCGAGAGCACTCCTGCAAGTTTGAAGAAGGTCGTACGGTCGGTTCGCATTTCTCGATGAACTTACACACAGCTACGACGGGACTTGGTCGCTGAGCGGAAACTGCGTTGTACATGACAATTTGTGTCTAGCTCCCCTTCCAGCTGTACGAAGTTTATGAAACTTGTACAGAATGCTCGTGTCGCCATTCGAGAGCACTCCTGCAAGTTTGAAGAAGATCGTACGGTCGGTTCACATTTCTCCATGAACTTACATACAGCTACGACGGGACTTAGTCGCTGAACGGGAACTATCCAGTACTGCGTTGTAGATGACAATTTGTGTCTAACTCCCCTTCCAGCCGTACGAAGTTTATGAAACTTGTACAGAATGCTCGTGTCGCCATTCGAGAGAACTCCTGCAAGTTTAAAGAAGATCGTACGGTCGGTTCACATTTCTCGATGAACTTACATGCAGCTACGACGGGACTTAGTCGCTGAACGGGAACTATCCAGTACTGCGTTGTAGATGGCAATTTGTGTCTAACTCCCCTTCCAGGCGTACGAAGTTTATGAAACTTGTACAGAATGCTCGTGTCGCCAATCGAGAGCACTCCTGCAAGTTTGCAGATGATCGTACGGTCGGTTCAGATTTCTCGATGAACTTACATGCAGCTACGGAGGGACTTGGTCTCTGAGCGGAAACTGCGTTGTACATGACAATTTGTGTCTACCTCCCCTTCCAGGCGTACGAAGTTTATGAAACTTGTACAGAATGCTCGTGTCGCCATTCGAGAGCACTCCTGCAAGTTTGAAGCTGATCGCATGGTCGGTTCAGATTTCTCGATGAACTTACATGCAGCTACGAAGGGACTTGGTCGCTGAGCGGAAACTGCGTTGTAGATGACAATTTGTGTCTAACTCCCCTTCCAGCCGTACGACGTTTATGAAACTTGTACAGCATGCTCGTGTCGTCAATCGAGAGCACTCCTGCAAGTTTGAAGAAGATCGTACGGTCGGTTCGCATTTCTCGATGAACTTACACACAGCTACGACGGGACTTGGTCGCTGAGCGGAAACTGCGTCGTACATGACAATTTGTGTCTAGCTCCCCTTCCAGCTGTACGAAGTTTATGAAACTTGTACAGAATGCTCGTGTCGCCATTCGACAGCACTCCTGCAAGTTTGAAGAAGATCGTACGGTCGGTTCACATTTCTCCATGAACTTACATACAGCTACGACGGGACTTAGTCGCTGAACGGGAACTATCCAGTACTGCGTTGTAGATGACAATTTGTGTCTAACTCCCCTTCCAGCCGTACGAAGTTTATGAATCTGGTAGAGAATGCTCGTGTCGCCAATCGAGAGCACTCCTGCAAGTTTGAAGATGATCGTACGGTCGGTTCAGGTTTCTCGATGAACTTACCTGCAGCTACGAAGGGACTTGGTCGCTGAGCGCAAATTCGGATGATGACAATTATTTTCAAACTCCGCTTCCAGCCGTACGAAGTTTATGAAACTTGTACAGCATGCTCGTGTCGTCAATCGAGAGCACTCCTGCAAGTTTCACGTAGATCGTGCGATCGGTTCGCATTTCTCGATGAACTTACATGCAGCTACGAAGAGACTTGGTCGCTGAGCGGAAATTCGGATGATGACAATTTTTTTCAAACTCCGCTTCCAGCCGTACGAAGTTTATGAAACTTGTACAGCATGCTCGTGTCGCCAATCGAGAGCACTTCTGCAAGTTTGAAGATGATCGTACGGTCGGTTCAGATTTCTCGATGAACTTACATATACCTACGACGGGACATAGTCGCTGAACGGGAACTATCCAGTACTGCGTTGTATTTGACAATTTGTGTCTAACTCCCCTTCCAGCCGTACGAAGTTTATGAAACTTGTACAGAATGCTCGTGTCGCCAATCGAGAGCACTCCTGCAAGTTTGAAGCTGATCGCATGGTCGGTTCAGATTTCTCGATGAACTTACCTGCAGCTACGAAGGGACTTGGTCGCTGAGCGGAAACTGCGTTGTAGATGACAATTTGTGTCTAACTCCCCTTCCAGCCGTACGACGTTTATGAAACTTGTACAGCATGCTCGTGTCGTCAATCGAGAGCACTCCTGCAAGTTTGAAGAAGGTCGTACGGTCGGTTCGCATTTCTCGATGAACTTACACACAGCTACGACGGGACTTGGTCGCTGAGCGGAAACTGCGTTGTACATGACAATTTGTGTCTAGCTCCCCTTCCAGCTGTACGAAGTTTATGAAACTTGTACAGAATGCTCGTGTCGCCATTCGAGAGCACTCCTGCAAGTTTGAAGAAGATCGTACGGTCGGTTCACATTTCTCCATGAACTTACATACAGCTACGACGGGACTTAGTCGCTGAACGGGAACTATCCAGTACTGCGTTGTAGATGACAATTTGTGTCTAACTCCCCTTCCAGCCGTACGAAGTTTATGAAACTTGTACAGAATGCTCGTGTCGCCATTCGAGAGAACTCCTGCAAGTTTAAAGAAGATCGTACGGTCGGTTCACATTTCTCGATGAACTTACATGCAGCTACGACGGGACTTAGTCGCTGAACGGGAACTATCCAGTACTGCGTTGTAGATGGCAATTTGTGTCTAACTCCCCTTCCAGGCGTACGAAGTTTATGAAACTTGTACAGAATGCTCGTGTCGCCAATCGAGAGCACTCCTGCAAGTTTGCAGATGATCGTACGGTCGGTTCAGATTTCTCGATGAACTTACATGCAGCTACGGAGGGACTTGGTCTCTGAGCGGAAACTGCGTTGTACATGACAATTTGTGTCTACCTCCCCTTCCAGGCGTACGAAGTTTATGAAACTTGTACAGAATGCTCGTGTCGCCATTCGAGAGCACTCCTGCAAGTTTGAAGCTGATCGCATGGTCGGTTCAGATTTCTCGATGAACTTACATGCAGCTACGAAGGGACTTGGTCGCTGAGCGGAAACTGCGTTGTAGATGACAATTTGTGTCTAACTCCCCTTCCAGCCGTACGACGTTTATGAAACTTGTACAGCATGCTCGTGTCGTCAATCGAGAGCACTCCTGCAAGTTTGAAGAAGATCGTACGGTCGGTTCGCATTTCTCGATGAACTTACACACAGCTACGACGGGACTTGGTCGCTGAGCGGAAACTGCGTTGTACATGACAATTTGTGTCTAGCTCCCCTTCCAGCTGTACGAAGTTTATGAAACTTGTACAGAATGCTCGTGTCGCCATTCGAGAGCACTCCTGCAAGTTTGAAGAAGATCGTACGGTCGGTTCACATTTCTCCATGAACTTACATACAGCTACGACGGGACTTAGTCGCTGAACGGGAACTATCCAGTACTGCGTTGTAGATGACAATTTGTGTCTAACTCCCCTTCCAGCCGTACGAAGTTTATGAAACTGGTAGAGAATGCTCGTGTCGCCAATCGAGAGCACTCCTGCAAGTTTGAAGATGATCGTACGGTCGGTTCAGGTTTCTCGATGAACTTACATGCAGCTACGAAGGGACTTGGTCGCTGAGCGCAAATTCGGATGATGACAATTATTTTCAAACTCCGCTTCCAGCCGTACGAAGTTTATGAAACTTGTAGAGAATGCTCGTGTCGCCAATCGAGAGCACTCCTGCAAGTTTGAAGCTGATCGCATGGTCGGTTCAGATTTCTCGATGAACTTACATGCAGCTACGAAGGGACTTGGTCGCTGAGCGGAAACTGCGTTGTAGATGACAATTTGTGTCTAACTCCCCTTCCAGCCGTACGACGTTTATGAAACTTGTACAGCATGCTCGTGTCGTCAATCGAGAGCACTCCTGCAAGTTTGAAGAAGATCGTACGGTCGGTTCCCATTTCTCGATGAACTTACACACAGCTATGACGGGACTTGGTCGCTGAGCGGAAACTGCGTTGTACATGACAATTTGTGTCTAGCTCCCCTTCCAGCTGTACGAAGTTTATGAAACTTGTACAGAATGCTCGTGTCGCCATTCGAGAGCACTCCTGCAAGTTTGCAGATGATCGTACGGTCGGTTCAGATTTCTCGATGAACTTACATGCAGCCACGAAGGGACTTGGTCGCTGAGCGGAAACTGCGTTGTAGATGACAATTTGTGTCTAACTCCCTTTCCAGCCGTACGACGTTTATGAAACTTGTACAGCATGCTCGTGTCGTCAATCGAGAGCACTCCTGCAAGTTTGAAGAAGATCGTACGGTCGGTTCGCATTTCTCGATGAACTTACACACAGGTACGACGGGACTTGGTCGCTGAGCGGAAACTGCGTTGTACATGACAATTTGTGTCTAGCTCCCCTTCCAGCTGTACAAAGTTTATGAAACTTGTACAGAATGCTCGTGTCGCCAATCGAGAGCACTCCTGCAAGTTTGAAGATGATCGTACGGTCGGTTCAGGTTTCTCGATGAACTTACATGCAGCTACGAAGGGGCTTGGTCGCTGAGCGCAAATTCGGATGATGACAATTATTTTCAAACTCCGCTTCCAGCCGTACGAAGTTTATGAAACTTGTACAGAATGCTCGTGTCGTCAATCGAGAGCACTCCTGCAAGTTTCACGTAGATCGTACGATCGGTTCGCATTTCTCGATGAACTTACATGCAGCTACGAAGAGACTTAGTCGCTGAACGGGAACTATCCAGTACTGCGTTGTAGATGGCAATTTGTGTCTAACTCCCCTTCCAGGCGTACGAAGTTTATGAAACTTGTACAGAATGCTCGTGTCGCCAATCGAGAGCACTCCTGCAAGTTTACAGATGATCGTACGGTCGGTTCAGATTTCTCGATGAACTTACATGCAGCTACGGAGGGACTTGGTCTCTGAGCGGAAACTGCGTTGTACATGACAATTTGTGTCTACCTCCCCTTCCAGGCGTACGAAGTTTATGAAACTTGTACAGAATGCTCGTGTCGCCATTCGAGAGCACTCCTGCAAGTTTGAAGCTGATCGCATGGTCGGTTCAGATTTCTCGATGAACTTACATGCAGCTACGAAGGGACTTGGTCGCTGAGCGGAAACTGCGTTGTAGATGACAATTTGTGTCTAACTCCCCTTCCAGCCGTACGACGTTTATGAAACTTGTACAGCATGCTCGGGTCGTCAATCGAGAGCACTCCTGCAAGTTTGACGAAGATCGTACGGTCGGTTCGCATTTCTCGATGAACTTACATACAGCTACGACGGGACTTGGTCGCTGTGCGGAGACTGCGTTGTACAAGACAATTTGTGTCCTGCTCCCCTTCCAGCTGTACGAAGTTTATGAAACTTGTACAGAATGCTCGTGTCGCCATTCGAGAGCACTCCTGCAAGTTTGAAGAAGATCGTACGGTCGGTTCACATTTCTCGATGAACTTACATGCAGCTACGAAGGGACTTGGTCGCTGAGCGGAAATTCGGATGATGACAATTTTTTTCAAACTCCCCTTCCAGCCGTACGAAGTTTATGAAACTTGTAGAGAATGCTCGTGTTGCCAATCGAGAGCACTCCTGCAAGTTTGAAGATGATCGTACTGTCGGTTCAGATTTCTCGATGAACTTACATGCAGCTGCGAAGGGACTTGGTCGCTAAGCGGATATTCGGATGATGACAATTTTTTTCAAACTCCCCTTCCAGCCGTACGAAGTTTATGAAACTTGTAGAGAATGCTCGTGTCGCCAATCGAGAGCACACCTGCAAGTTTGAAGAAGATCGTACGGTCGGTTCACATTTCTCGATGAACTTACATGCAGGTACGACGGCACTTAGTCGCTGAACGGGAACTATCCAGTACTGCGTTGTAGATGGCAATTTGTGTCTAACTCCCCTTCCAGCCGTACGATGTTTATGAAACTTGTACAGCATGCTCGTGTCGCCAATCGAGAGCACTCCTGCAAGTTTCACGTCGATCGTACGATCGGTTCGCATTTCTCGATGAACTTACATGCAGCTACGAAGGGACTTGGTCGCTGAGCGGAAATTCGGATGATGACCATTTTTTTCAAACTCCGCTTCCAGCCGTACGAAGTTTATGAAACTTGTACAGCATGCTCGTGTCGCCAATCGAGAGCACTTCTGCAAGTTTGAAGATGATCGTACGGTCGGTTCAGATTTCTCGATGAACTAACATACACCTACGACGGGACATAGTCGCAAGAACGGGAACTATCCAGTACTGCGTTGTAGATGACAATTGTGTCTAACTCCCCTTCCAGCTGTACGAAGTTTATGAAACTTGTACAGAATGCTCGTGTCGCCAATCGAGAGCACTCCTGCAAGTTTGAAGTTGATCGCACGGTCGGTTCAGATTTCTCGATGAACTTACATGCAGCTACGAAGGGACTTGGTCGCTGAGCGGAAATTCGAAAGATGACAATTTGTGTCTAACTCCCCTTTCAGCCGTACGAAGTTTATGAAACTTGTAGAGAATGCTCGTGTCGCCAATCGAGAGCACTCCTGCAAGTTTGAAGATGATCGTACGGTCGGTTCGCATTTCTCGATGAACTTACATACAGCTACGACGGGACTTTGTCGCTGAACGGGAACTATCCAGTACTGCGTTGTAGATGACAATTTGTGACTAACTCCCCTTCCAGCCGTACGAAGTTTATGAAACTGGTAGAGAATGCTCGTGCCGCCAATCGATAGCACTCCTGCAAGTTTGAAGATGATCGTACGGTCGGTTCAGGTTTCTCGATGAACTTACATGCAGCTACGAAGGGACTTGGTCGCTGAGCGGAAATTTGGATGATGACAATTTGTGTCTAACTCCCCTTCCAGCCGTACGAAGTTTATGAAACTTGTAGAGAATGCTCGTGTCGCCAGTCGGTTCAGATTTCTCGATGAACTTACATACAGCTACGACGGGACTTTGTCGCTGAACGGGAACTATCCAGTACTGCGTTGTAGATGACAATTTGTGACTAACTCCCCTTCCAGCCGTACGAAGTTTATGAAACTGGTAGAGAATGCTCGTGCCGCCAATCGATAGCACTCCTGCAAGTTTGAAGATGATCGTACGGTCGGTTCAGGTTTCTCGATGAACTTACATGCAGCTACGAAGGGACTTGGTCGCTGAGCGCAAATTCGGATGATGACAATTATTTTCAAACTCCGCTTCCAGCCGTACGAAGTTTATGAAACTTGTACAGCATGCTCGTGTCGTCAATCGAGAGCACTCCTGCAAGTTTCACGTAGATCGTACGATCGGTTCGCATTTCTCGATGAACTTACATGCAGCTACGAAGAGACTTGGTCGCTGAGCGGAAATTCGGATGATGACAATTTTTTTCAAACTCCGCTTCCAGCCGTACGAAGTTTATGAAACTTGTACAGCATGCTCGTGTCGCCAATCGAGAGCACTTCTGCAAGTTTGAAGATGATCGTACGGTCGGTTCAGATTTCTCGATGAACTTACATATACCTACGACGGGACATAGTCGCTGAACGGGAACTATCCAGTACTGCGTTGTATTTGACAATTTGTGTCTAACTCCCCTTCCAGCCGTACGAAGTTTATGAAACTTGTACAGAATGCTCGTGTCGCCAATCGAGAGCACTCCTGCAAGTTTGAAGATGATCGTACGGTCGGTTCAGATTTCTCGATAAACTTACATGCAGCTACGAAGGGACTTGGTCGCTGAGCGCAAATTCGGATGATGACAATTATTTTCAAACTCCGCTTCCAGCAGTACGAAGTTTATGAAACTTGTACAGCATGCTCGTGTCGCCATTCGAGAGCACTCCTGCAAGTTTAAAGAAGATCGTACGGTCGGTTCACATTTCTCGATTAACTTACATGCAGCTACGACGGGACTTAGTCGCTGAACGGGAACTATCCAGTACTGCGTTGTAGATGGCAATTTGTGTCTAACTCCCCTTCCAGGCGTACGAAGTTTATGAAACTTGTACAGAATGCTCGTGTCGCCAATCGAGAGCACTCCTGCAAGTTTGCAGATGATCGTACGGTCGGTTCAGATTTCTCGATGAACTTACATGCAGCTACGGAGGGACTTGGTCTCTGAGCGGAAACTACGTTGTACATGACAATTTGTTTCTACCTCCCCTTCCAGGCGTACGAAGTTTATGAAACTTGTACAGAATGCTCGTGTCGCCATTCGAGAGCACTCCTGCAAGTTTGAAGCTGATCGCATGGTCGGTTCAGATTTCTCGATGAACTTACATGCAGCTACGAAGGGACTTGGTCGCTGAGCGGAAACTGCGTTGTAGATGACAATTTGTGTCTAACTCCCCTTCCAGCCGTACGACGTTTATGAAACTTGTACAGCATGCTCGTGTCGTCAATCGAGAGCACTCCTGCAAGTTTGAAGAAGATCGTACGGTCGGTTCGCATTTCTCGATGAACTTACACACAGCTACGACGGGACTTGGTCGCTGAGCGGAAACTGCGTTGTACATGACAATTTGTGTCTAGCTCCCCTTCCAGCTGTACGAAGTTTATGAAACTTGTACAGAATTCTCGTGTCGCCATTCGAGAGCACTCCTGCAAGTTTGAAGAAGATCGTACGGTCGGTTCAGATTTCTCGATTAACTTACATGCAGCTACGACGGGACTTAGTCGCTGAACGGGAACTATCCAGTACTGCGTTGTAGATGGCAATTTGTGTCTAACTCCCCTTCCAGGCGTACGAAGTTTATGAAACTTGTACAGAATGCTCGTGTCGCCATGTGAGAGCACTCCTGCAAGTTTAAAGAACATCGTACGGTCGGTTCACATTTCTCGATGAACTTACATGCAGCTACGACGGGACTTAGTCGCTGAACGGGAACTATCCAGTACTGCGTTGTAGATGGCAATTTGTGTCTAACTCCCCTTCCAGGCGTACGAAGTTTATGAAACTTGTAGAGAATGCTCGTGTCGCCAATCGAGAGCACTCCTGCAAGTTTGAAGATGATCGTACGGTCGGTTCAGATTTCTCGATGAACTTACATGCAACTACGAAGGGACTTGGTCGCTGAGCGGAAATTCGGATGATGAAAATTTTTTTCAAACTCCGCTTCCAGCCTCACGATGTTTATGAAACTTGTACAGCATGCTCGTGTCGCCAATCGAGAGCACTCCTTAAAGTTTGAAGATGATCGTACGGTCGGTTCAGATTTCTCGATGAACGTACATGCTGCTACGAAGGGACTTGGTCGCTGAGCGGAAATTCGGATGATGACAATTTTTTTCAAACTCCCCTTCCAGCCGTACGAAGTTTATGAAACTTGTAGAGAATGCTCGTGTCGCCAATCGAGAGCACTCCTGCAAGTTTGAAGATGATCGTACGGTCGGTTCGCATTTCTCGATGAACTTACATACAGCTACGACGGGACTTGGTCGCTGAGCGGAAACTGCGTTGTAGATGACAATTTTTTTCAAACTCCGCTTCCGGCCGTACGAAGTTTATCAAACTTGTACAGCATGCTCGTGTCGTCAATCGAGAGCACTCCTGCAAGTTTGAAGAAGATCGTACGGTCGGTTCACATTTCTCGATGAACTTACATGCAGCTACGACGGCACTTAGTCGCTGAACGGGAACTATCCAGTACTGCGTTGTAGATGGCAATTTGTGTCTAACTCCCCTTCCAGCCGTACGAAGTTTATGAAACTTGTAGAGAATGCTCGTGTCGCCAATCGAGAGCACTCCTGCATGTTTGAAGATGATCGTACGGTCGGTTCAGATTTCTCGATGAACGTACATGCAGCTACGAAGGGACTTGGTCGCTGAGCGGAAATTCGGATGATGACAATTTTTTTCAAACTCCCCTTCCAGCCGTACGAAGTTTATGAAACTTGTACAGCATGCTCGTGTCGTCAATGGAGAGCACTCCTGCAAGTTTGAAGATGATCGTACGGTCGGTTCAGATTTCTCGATGAACGTACATGCTGCTACGAAGGGACTTGGTCGCTGAGCGGAAATTCGGATGATGACAATTTTTTTCAAACTCCCCTTCCAGCCGTACGAAGTTTATGAAACTTGTAGAGAATGCTCGTGTCGCCAATCGAGAGCACTCCTGCAAGTTTGAAGACGATCGTACGGTCGGTTCGCATTTCTCCATGAACTTACATACAGCTACGACGGGACTTAGTCGCTGAACGGGAACTATCCAGTACTGCGTTGTAGATGACAATTTGTGTCTAACTCCCCTTCCAGCCGTACGAAGTTTATGAAACTGGTAGAGAATGCTCGTGTCGCCAATCGAGAGCACTCCTGCAAGTTTGAAGATGATCGTACGGTCGGTTCAGGTTTCTCGATGAACTTACATGCAGCTACGAAGGGACTTGGTCGCTGAGCGCAAATTCGGATGATGACAATTATTTTCAAACTCCGCTTCCAGCCGTACGAAGTTTATGAAACTTGTAGAGAATGCTCGTGTCGCCAATCGAGAGCACTCCTGCAAGTTTGAAGCTGATCGCATGGTCGGTTCAGATTTCTCGATGAACTTACATGCAGCTACGAAGGGACTTGGTCGCTGAGCGGAAACTGCGTTGTAGATGACAATTTGTGTCTAACTCCCCTTCCAGCCGTACGACGTTTATGAAACTTGTACAGCATGCTCGTGTCGTCAATCGAGAGCACTCCTGCAAGTTTGAAGAAGATCGTACGGTCGGTTCCCATTTCTCGATGAACTTACACACAGCTATGACGGGACTTGGTCGCTGAGCGGAAACTGCGTTGTACATGACAATTTGTGTCTAGCTCCCCTTCCAGCTGTACGAAGTTTATGAAACTTGTACAGAATGCTCGTGTCGCCATTCGAGAGCACTCCTGCAAGTTTGCAGATGATCGTACGGTCGGTTCAGATTTCTCGATGAACTTACATGCAGCCACGAAGGGACTTGGTCGCTGAGCGGAAACTGCGTTGTAGATGACAATTTGTGTCTAACTCCCTTTCCAGCCGTACGACGTTTATGAAACTTGTACAGCATGCTCGTGTCGTCAATCGAGAGCACTCCTGCAAGTTTGAAGAAGATCGTACGGTCGGTTCGCATTTCTCGATGAACTTACACACAGGTACGACGGGACTTGGTCGCTGAGCGGAAACTGCGTTGTACATGACAATTTGTGTCTAGCTCCCCTTCCAGCTGTACAAAGTTTATGAAACTTGTACAGAATGCTCGTGTCGCCAATCGAGAGCACTCCTGCAAGTTTGAAGATGATCGTACGGTCGGTTCAGGTTTCTCGATGAACTTACATGCAGCTACGAAGGGGCTTGGTCGCTGAGCGCAAATTCGGATGATGACAATTATTTTCAAACTCCGCTTCCAGCCGTACGAAGTTTATGAAACTTGTACAGAATGCTCGTGTCGTCAATCGAGAGCACTCCTGCAAGTTTCACGTAGATCGTACGATCGGTTCGCATTTCTCGATGAACTTACATGCAGCTACGAAGAGACTTAGTCGCTGAACGGGAACTATCCAGTACTGCGTTGTAGATGGCAATTTGTGTCTAACTCCCCTTCCAGGCGTACGAAGTTTATGAAACTTGTACAGAATGCTCGTGTCGCCAATCGAGAGCACTCCTGCAAGTTTACAGATGATCGTACGGTCGGTTCAGATTTCTCGATGAACTTACATGCAGCTACGGAGGGACTTGGTCTCTGAGCGGAAACTGCGTTGTACATGACAATTTGTGTCTACCTCCCCTTCCAGGCGTACGAAGTTTATGAAACTTGTACAGAATGCTCGTGTCGCCATTCGAGAGCACTCCTGCAAGTTTGAAGCTGATCGCATGGTCGGTTCAGATTTCTCGATGAACTTACATGCAGCTACGAAGGGACTTGGTCGCTGAGCGGAAACTGCGTTGTAGATGACAATTTGTGTCTAACTCCCCTTCCAGCCGTACGACGTTTATGAAACTTGTACAGCATGCTCGGGTCGTCAATCGAGAGCACTCCTGCAAGTTTGACGAAGATCGTACGGTCGGTTCGCATTTCTCGATGAACTTACATACAGCTACGACGGGACTTGGTCGCTGTGCGGAGACTGCGTTGTACAAGACAATTTGTGTCCTGCTCCCCTTCCAGCTGTACGAAGTTTATGAAACTTGTACAGAATGCTCGTGTCGCCATTCGAGAGCACTCCTGCAAGTTTGAAGAAGATCGTACGGTCGGTTCACATTTCTCGATGAACTTACATGCAGCTACGAAGGGACTTGGTCGCTGAGCGGAAATTCGGATGATGACAATTTTTTTCAAACTCCCCTTCCAGCCGTACGAAGTTTATGAAACTTGTAGAGAATGCTCGTGTTGCCAATCGAGAGCACTCCTGCAAGTTTGAAGATGATCGTACTGTCGGTTCAGATTTCTCGATGAACTTACATGCAGCTGCGAAGGGACTTGGTCGCTAAGCGGATATTCGGATGATGACAATTTTTTTCAAACTCCCCTTCCAGCCGTACGAAGTTTATGAAACTTGTAGAGAATGCTCGTGTCGCCAATCGAGAGCACACCTGCAAGTTTGAAGAAGATCGTACGGTCGGTTCACATTTCTCGATGAACTTACATGCAGGTACGACGGCACTTAGTCGCTGAACGGGAACTATCCAGTACTGCGTTGTAGATGGCAATTTGTGTCTAACTCCCCTTCCAGCCGTACGATGTTTATGAAACTTGTACAGCATGCTCGTGTCGCCAATCGAGAGCACTCCTGCAAGTTTCACGTCGATCGTACGATCGGTTCGCATTTCTCGATGAACTTACATGCAGCTACGAAGGGACTTGGTCGCTGAGCGGAAATTCGGATGATGACCATTTTTTTCAAACTCCGCTTCCAGCCGTACGAAGTTTATGAAACTTGTACAGCATGCTCGTGTCGCCAATCGAGAGCACTTCTGCAAGTTTGAAGATGATCGTACGGTCGGTTCAGATTTCTCGATGAACTAACATACACCTACGACGGGACATAGTCGCAAGAACGGGAACTATCCAGTACTGCGTTGTAGATGACAATTGTGTCTAACTCCCCTTCCAGCTGTACGAAGTTTATGAAACTTGTACAGAATGCTCGTGTCGCCAATCGAGAGCACTCCTGCAAGTTTGAAGTTGATCGCACGGTCGGTTCAGATTTCTCGATGAACTTACATGCAGCTACGAAGGGACTTGGTCGCTGAGCGGAAATTCGAAAGATGACAATTTGTGTCTAACTCCCCTTTCAGCCGTACGAAGTTTATGAAACTTGTAGAGAATGCTCGTGTCGCCAATCGAGAGCACTCCTGCAAGTTTGAAGATGATCGTACGGTCGGTTCGCATTTCTCGATGAACTTACATACAGCTACGACGGGACTTTGTCGCTGAACGGGAACTATCCAGTACTGCGTTGTAGATGACAATTTGTGACTAACTCCCCTTCCAGCCGTACGAAGTTTATGAAACTGGTAGAGAATGCTCGTGCCGCCAATCGATAGCACTCCTGCAAGTTTGAAGATGATCGTACGGTCGGTTCAGGTTTCTCGATGAACTTACATGCAGCTACGAAGGGACTTGGTCGCTGAGCGGAAATTTGGATGATGACAATTTGTGTCTAACTCCCCTTCCAGCCGTACGAAGTTTATGAAACTTGTAGAGAATGCTCGTGTCGCCAGTCGGTTCAGATTTCTCGATGAACTTACATACAGCTACGACGGGACTTTGTCGCTGAACGGGAACTATCCAGTACTGCGTTGTAGATGACAATTTGTGACTAACTCCCCTTCCAGCCGTACGAAGTTTATGAAACTGGTAGAGAATGCTCGTGCCGCCAATCGATAGCACTCCTGCAAGTTTGAAGATGATCGTACGGTCGGTTCAGGTTTCTCGATGAACTTACATGCAGCTACGAAGGGACTTGGTCGCTGAGCGCAAATTCGGATGATGACAATTATTTTCAAACTCCGCTTCCAGCCGTACGAAGTTTATGAAACTTGTACAGCATGCTCGTGTCGTCAATCGAGAGCACTCCTGCAAGTTTCACGTAGATCGTACGATCGGTTCGCATTTCTCGATGAACTTACATGCAGCTACGAAGAGACTTGGTCGCTGAGCGGAAATTCGGATGATGACAATTTTTTTCAAACTCCGCTTCCAGCCGTACGAAGTTTATGAAACTTGTACAGCATGCTCGTGTCGCCAATCGAGAGCACTTCTGCAAGTTTGAAGATGATCGTACGGTCGGTTCAGATTTCTCGATGAACTTACATATACCTACGACGGGACATAGTCGCTGAACGGGAACTATCCAGTACTGCGTTGTATTTGACAATTTGTGTCTAACTCCCCTTCCAGCCGTACGAAGTTTATGAAACTTGTACAGAATGCTCGTGTCGCCAATCGAGAGCACTCCTGCAAGTTTGAAGATGATCGTACGGTCGGTTCAGATTTCTCGATAAACTTACATGCAGCTACGAAGGGACTTGGTCGCTGAGCGCAAATTCGGATGATGACAATTATTTTCAAACTCCGCTTCCAGCAGTACGAAGTTTATGAAACTTGTACAGCATGCTCGTGTCGCCATTCGAGAGCACTCCTGCAAGTTTAAAGAAGATCGTACGGTCGGTTCACATTTCTCGATTAACTTACATGCAGCTACGACGGGACTTAGTCGCTGAACGGGAACTATCCAGTACTGCGTTGTAGATGGCAATTTGTGTCTAACTCCCCTTCCAGGCGTACGAAGTTTATGAAACTTGTACAGAATGCTCGTGTCGCCAATCGAGAGCACTCCTGCAAGTTTGCAGATGATCGTACGGTCGGTTCAGATTTCTCGATGAACTTACATGCAGCTACGGAGGGACTTGGTCTCTGAGCGGAAACTACGTTGTACATGACAATTTGTTTCTACCTCCCCTTCCAGGCGTACGAAGTTTATGAAACTTGTACAGAATGCTCGTGTCGCCATTCGAGAGCACTCCTGCAAGTTTGAAGCTGATCGCATGGTCGGTTCAGATTTCTCGATGAACTTACATGCAGCTACGAAGGGACTTGGTCGCTGAGCGGAAACTGCGTTGTAGATGACAATTTGTGTCTAACTCCCCTTCCAGCCGTACGACGTTTATGAAACTTGTACAGCATGCTCGTGTCGTCAATCGAGAGCACTCCTGCAAGTTTGAAGAAGATCGTACGGTCGGTTCGCATTTCTCGATGAACTTACACACAGCTACGACGGGACTTGGTCGCTGAGCGGAAACTGCGTTGTACATGACAATTTGTGTCTAGCTCCCCTTCCAGCTGTACGAAGTTTATGAAACTTGTACAGAATTCTCGTGTCGCCATTCGAGAGCACTCCTGCAAGTTTGAAGAAGATCGTACGGTCGGTTCAGATTTCTCGATTAACTTACATGCAGCTACGACGGGACTTAGTCGCTGAACGGGAACTATCCAGTACTGCGTTGTAGATGGCAATTTGTGTCTAACTCCCCTTCCAGGCGTACGAAGTTTATGAAACTTGTACAGAATGCTCGTGTCGCCATGTGAGAGCACTCCTGCAAGTTTAAAGAACATCGTACGGTCGGTTCACATTTCTCGATGAACTTACATGCAGCTACGACGGGACTTAGTCGCTGAACGGGAACTATCCAGTACTGCGTTGTAGATGGCAATTTGTGTCTAACTCCCCTTCCAGGCGTACGAAGTTTATGAAACTTGTAGAGAATGCTCGTGTCGCCAATCGAGAGCACTCCTGCAAGTTTGAAGATGATCGTACGGTCGGTTCAGATTTCTCGATGAACTTACATGCAACTACGAAGGGACTTGGTCGCTGAGCGGAAATTCGGATGATGAAAATTTTTTTCAAACTCCGCTTCCAGCCTCACGATGTTTATGAAACTTGTACAGCATGCTCGTGTCGCCAATCGAGAGCACTCCTTAAAGTTTGAAGATGATCGTACGGTCGGTTCAGATTTCTCGATGAACGTACATGCTGCTACGAAGGGACTTGGTCGCTGAGCGGAAATTCGGATGATGACAATTTTTTTCAAACTCCCCTTCCAGCCGTACGAAGTTTATGAAACTTGTAGAGAATGCTCGTGTCGCCAATCGAGAGCACTCCTGCAAGTTTGAAGATGATCGTACGGTCGGTTCGCATTTCTCGATGAACTTACATACAGCTACGACGGGACTTGGTCGCTGAGCGGAAACTGCGTTGTAGATGACAATTTTTTTCAAACTCCGCTTCCGGCCGTACGAAGTTTATCAAACTTGTACAGCATGCTCGTGTCGTCAATCGAGAGCACTCCTGCAAGTTTGAAGAAGATCGTACGGTCGGTTCACATTTCTCGATGAACTTACATGCAGCTACGACGGCACTTAGTCGCTGAACGGGAACTATCCAGTACTGCGTTGTAGATGGCAATTTGTGTCTAACTCCCCTTCCAGCCGTACGAAGTTTATGAAACTTGTAGAGAATGCTCGTGTCGCCAATCGAGAGCACTCCTGCATGTTTGAAGATGATCGTACGGTCGGTTCAGATTTCTCGATGAACGTACATGCAGCTACGAAGGGACTTGGTCGCTGAGCGGAAATTCGGATGATGACAATTTTTTTCAAACTCCCCTTCCAGCCGTACGAAGTTTATGAAACTTGTACAGCATGCTCGTGTCGTCAATGGAGAGCACTCCTGCAAGTTTGAAGATGATCGTACGGTCGGTTCAGATTTCTCGATGAACGTACATGCTGCTACGAAGGGACTTGGTCGCTGAGCGGAAATTCGGATGATGACAATTTTTTTCAAACTCCCCTTCCAGCCGTACGAAGTTTATGAAACTTGTAGAGAATGCTCGTGTCGCCAATCGAGAGCACTCCTGCAAGTTTGAAGACGATCGTACGGTCGGTTCGCATTTCTCGATGAACTTACATACAGCTACGACGGGACTTGGTCGCTGAGCGGAAACTGCGTCGTAGATGATAATATTTTTCAAACTCCGCTTCCAGCCGTACGAAGTTTATGAAACTTTTACAGAATGCTCGTGTCGCCATTCGAGAGCACTCCTGCAAGTTTGAAGATGATCGTACAGTCGGTTCAGATTTCTCGATGAACTTACATGCAGCTACGAAGGGACTTGGTCGCTGAGCGGAAATTCGGATGATGACAATTTGTGTCTAACTCCCCTTCCAGCCGAACGAAGTTTCTGAAACTTGTAGATAATGCTCATGTCGCCAATCGAGAGCACTCCTGCAAGTTTGAAGAAGATCGTACGTTCGGTTCGCATTTCTCGATGAACTTACATACGGCTACGACGGGACTTGGTCAATGTGCGGAGACGGCGATGTACATGACAATTTGTGTCTAACTCCCCTTCCAGCCGTACGAAGTTTATCAATCTTCTACAGAATGCTCGTGTCGCCAATCGGGAGCGCTCCTGCAAGTTTGAAGATGATCGTACGGTCGGTTCAGATTTCTCGATGAACTTACCTGCAGCTACGAAGGGACTTGGTCGCTGAGCGGAAATTCGGATGATGACAATTTGTGTCTAACTCCCCTTCCAGCCGAACGAAGTTTCTGAAACTTGTAGATAATGCTCGTGTCGCCATTCGAGAGCACTCCTGCAAGTTTGAAGAAGATCGTACGGTCGGTTCACATTTCTCGATGAACTTACATACAGCTACGACGGGACTTTGTCGCTAAACGGGAACTATCCAGTACTGCGTTGTAGATGACAATTTGTGTCTAACTCCCCTTCCAGCCGTTCGAAGTTTATGAAACTTGTAGAGAATGCTCGTGTCGCCAATCGAGAGCACTCCTGCAAGTTTGAAGATGATCGTACGGTAGGTTCAGATTTCTGGATGAACTTACATGCAGCTACGAAGGGACTTGGTCGCTGAGCGGATATTCGGGTGATGACAATTTTTTTCAAACTCCGCTTCCAGCCGTACGAAGTTTATCAAACTTGTACAGCATGCTCGTGTCGTCAATCGAGAGCACTCCTGCAAGTTTGAAGATGATCGTACGGTCGGTTCAGATTTCTCGATGAACTTACATGCAGCTACGAAGGGACTTGGTCGCAGAGCGGAAATTTGGATAATGACAATTTGTGTCTAACTCCCCTTCCAGCCGTACGAAGTTTATGAAACTTGTAGAGAATGCTCGTGTCGCCAGTCGATTCAGATTTCTCGATGAACTTACATGCAGCTACGAAGGGACTTGGTCGCTGAGCGGAAATTTGGATGATGACAATTTGTGTCTAACTCCCCTTCCAGCCGTACGAAGTTTATGAAACTTGTAGAGAATGCTCGTGTCGCCTTTTGGTTCAGATTTCTCGATGAACTTACATGCAGCTACGAAGGGACTTGGTCGCTGAGCGGAAATTCGGATGATGACAATTTTTTTCAAACTCCGCTCCAGCCGTACGAAGTTTATGAAACTTGTACAGCATGCTCGGGTCGTCAATCGAGAGCACTCCTGCAAGTTTGATGAAGATCGTAGAAACGGTTCGCATTTCTCGATAAACTTACATACAGCTACGACGGGACTTGGTCGCTGAGCGGAAACTGCGTTGTACATGACAATCTGTGTCTAACTCCCCTTCCAGCCGTACGAAGTTTATGAAACTTGTACAGAATGCTCGTGTCGCCATTCGAGAGCACTCCTGCAAGTTTAAAGAAGATCGTACGGTCGGTTCACATTTCTCGATGAACTTACATGCAGCTACGACGGGACTTAGTCGCTGAACGGGAACTATCCAGTACTGCGTTGTAGATGGCAATTTGTGTCTAACTCCCCTTCCAGGCGTACGAAGTTTATGAAACTTGTACAGAATGCTCGTGTCGCCAATCGAGAGCACTCCTGCAAGTTTGCAGATGATCGTACGGTCGGTTCAGATTTCTCGATGAACTTACATGCAGCTACGGAGGGACTTGGTCTCTGAGCGGAAACTGCGTTGTACATGACAATTTGTGTCTACCTCCCCTTCCAGGCGTACGAAGTTTATGAAACTTGTACAGAATGCTCGTGTCGCCATTCGAGAGCACTCCTACAAGTTTGAAGCTGATCGCATGGTCGGTTCAGATTTCTCGATGAACTTACATGCAGCTACGAAGGGACTTGGTCGCTGAGCGGAAACTGCGTTGTAGATGACAATTTGTGTCTAACTCCCCTTCCAGCCGTACGAAGTTTATGAAACTGGTAGAGAATGCTCGTGTCGCCAATCGAGAGCACTCCTGCAAGTTTGAAGATGATCGTACGGTCGGTTCAGGTTTCTCGATGAACTTACATGCAGCTACGAAGGGACTTGGTCGCTGAGCGCAAATTCGGATGATGACAATTATTTTCAAACTCCGCTTCCAGCCGTACGAAGTTTATGATACTTGTACAGCATGCTCGTGTCGTCAATCGAGAGCACTCCTGCAAGTTTCACGTAGATCGTACGATCGGTTCGCATTTCTCGATGAACTTACATGCAGCTACGAAGAGACTTGGTCGCTGAGCGGAAATTCGGATGATGACAATTTTTTTCAAACTCCGCTTCCAGCCGTACGAAGTTTATGAAACTTGTACAGCATGCTCGTGTCGCCAATCGAGAGCACTTCTGCAAGTTTGAAGATGATCGTACGGTCGGTTCAGATTTCTCCATGAACTTACATACAGCTACGACGGGACTTAGTAGCTGAACGGGAACTATCCAGTACTGCGTTGTAGATGACAATTTGTGTCTAACTCACCTTCCAGCCGTACGAAGTTTATGAAACTTGTAGAGAATGCTCGTGTCGCCAATCGGGAGCACTCCTGCAAGTTTGAAGATGATCGTACGGTCGGTTCAGATTTCTCGATGAACTTACATGCAGCTACGAAGGGACTTGGTCGCTGAGCGGAAATTTGGATGATGACAATTTGTGTCTAACTCCCCTTCCAGCCGTACGAAGTTTATGAAACTTGTAGAGAATGCTCGTGTCGCCAGTCGGTTCAGATTTCTCGATGAACTTACATGCAGCTACGAAGGGACTTGGTCGCTGAGCGGAAATTCGGATGATGACAATTTTTTTCAAACTCCGCTCCAGCCGTACGAAGTTTATGAAACTTGTACAGCATGCTCGGGTCGTCAATCGAGAGCACTCCTGCAAGTTTGATGAAGATCGTAGAATCGGTTCGCATTTCTCGATAAACTTACATACAGCTACGACGGGACTCGGTCGCTGAGCGGAAACTGCGTTGTACATGACAATTTGTGTCTAACTCCCCTTCCAGCCGTACGAAGTTTATGAAACTTGTACAGAATGCTCGTGTCGCCATTCGAGAGCACTCCTGCAAGTTTAAAGAAGATCGTACGGTCGGTTCACATTTCTCGATGAACTTACATGCAGCTACGACGGGACTTAGTCGCTGAACGGGAACTCTCCAGTACTGCGTTGTAGATGGCAATTTGTGTCTAACTCCCCTTCCAGGCGTACGAAGTTTATGAAACTTGTACAGAATGCTCGTGTCGCCAATCGAGAGCACTCCTGCAAGTTTGCAGATGATCGTACGGTCGGTTCAGATTTCTCGATGAACTTACATGCAGCTACGGAGGGACTTGGTCTCTGAGCGGAAACTGCGTTGTACATGACAATTTGTGTCTACCTCCCCTTCCAGGCGTACGAAGTTTATGAAACTTGTACAGAATGCTCGTGTCGCCATTCGAGAGCACTCCTACAAGTTTGAAGCTGATCGCATGGTCGGTTCAGATTTCTCGATGAACTTACATGCAGCTACGAAGGGACTTGGTCGCTGAGCGGAAACTGCGTTGTAGATGACAATTTGTGTCTAACTCCCCTTCCAGCCGTACGAAGTTTATGAAACTGGTAGAGAATGCTCGTGTCGCCAATCGAGAGCACTCCTGCAAGTTTGAAAATGATCGTACGGTCGGTTCAGGTTTCTCGATGAACTTACATGCAGCTACGAAGGGACTTGGTCGCTGAGCGCAAATTCGGATGATGACAATTATTTTCAAACTCCGCTTCCAGCCGTACGAAGTTTATGAAACTTGTACAGCATGCTCGTGTCGTCAATCGAGAGCACTCCTGCAAGTTTCACGTAGATCGTACGATCGGTTCGCATTTCTCGATGAACTTACATGCAGCTACGAAGAGACTTGGTCGCTGAGCGGAAATTCGGATGATGACAATTTTTTTCAAACTCCGCTTCCAGCCGTACGAAGTTTATGAAACTTGTACAGCATGCTCGTGTCGCCAATCGAGAGCACTTCTGCAAGTTTGAAGATGATCGTACGGTCGGTTCAGATTTCTCCATGAACTTACATACAGCTACGACGGGACTTAGTAGCTGAACGGGAACTATCCAGTACTGCGTTGTAGATGACAATTTGTGTCTAACTCACCTTCCAGCCGTACGAAGTTTATGAAACTTGTAGAGAATGCTCGTTTCGCCAATCGGGAGCACTCCTGCAAGTTTGAAGATGATCGTATGGTCGGTTCAGATTTCTCGATGAACTTACATGCAGCTACGAAGGGACTTGGTCGCTGAGCGGAAATTTGGATGATGACAATTTGTGTCTAACTCCCCTTCCAGCCGTACGAAGTTTATGAAACTTGTAGAGAATGCTCGTGTCGCCAGTCGGTTCAGATTTCTCGATGAACTTACATGCAGCTACGAAGGGACTTGGTCGCTGAGCGGAAATTCGGATGATGACAATTTTTTTCAAACTCCGCTCCAGCCGTACGAGGTTTATGAAACTTGTACAGCATGCTCGGGTCGTCAATCGAGAGCACTCCTGCAAGTTTGATGAAGATCGTAGAATCGGTTCGCATTTCTCGATAAACTTACATGCAGCTACGAAGGGACTTGGTCGCTGAGCGGAAACTGCGTTGTAGATGACAATTTGTGTCTAACTCCCCTTCCAGCCGTACGACGTTTATGAAACTTGTACAGCATGCTCGTGTCGTCAATCGAGAGCACTCCTGCAAGTTTGATGAAGATCGTAGAATCGGTTCGCATTTCTCGATAAGCTTACACACAGCTACGACGGGACTTGGTCGCTGAGCGGAAACTGCGTTGTACATGACAATTTGTGTCTAACTCCCCTTCCAGCCGTACGAAGTTTATGAAACTTGTACAGAATGCTCGTGTCGCCATTCGAGAGCACTCCTGCAAGTTTAAAGAAGATCGTACGGTCGGTTCACATTTCTCGATGAACTTACATGCAGCTACGACGGGACTTAGTCGCTGAACGGGAACTATCCAGTACTGCGTTGTAGATGGCAATTTGTGTCTAACTCCCCTTCCAGGCGTACGAAGTTTATGAAACTTGTACAGAATGCCCGTGTCGCCAATCGAGAGCAATCCTGCAAGTTTGCAGATGATCGTACGGTCGGTTCAGATTTCTCGATGAACTTACATGCAGCTACGGAGGGACTTGGTCTCTGAGCGGAAACTGCGTTGTACATGACAATTTGTGTCTACCTCCCCTTCCAGGCGTACGAAGTTTATGAAACTTGTACAGAATGCTCGTGTCGCCATTCGAGAGCACTCCTGCAAGTTTGAAGAAGATCGTACGGTCGGTTCACATTTCTCGATGAACTTACATGCAGCTACGACGGCACTTAGTCGCTGAACGGGAACTATCCAGTACTGCGTTGTAGATGGCAATTTGTGTCTAACTCCCCTTCCAGCCGTACGAAGTTTATGAAACTTGTAGAGAATGCTCGTGTCGCCAATCGAGAGCACTCCTGCAAGTTTGAAGATGATCGTACGGTCGGTTCAGATTTCTCGATGAACTTACATGCAACTACGAAGGGACTTGGTCGCTGAGCGGAAATTCGGATGATGACAATTTTTTTCAAACTCCGCTTCCAGCCTCACGATGTTTATGAAACATGTACAGCATGCTCGTGTCGCCAATCGAGAGCACTCCTTCAAGTTTGAAGATGATCGTACGGTCGGTTCAGATTTCTCGATGAACTTACATGCAGCTACGAAGGGATTTGGTCGCTGAGCGGAAATTCGGATGATGACAATTTTTTTCAAACTCCCCTTCCAGCCGTACGAAGTTTATGAAACTTGTACAGAATGCTCGTGTCGCCATTCGAGAGCACTCCTGCAAGTTTAAAGAAGATCGTACGGTCGGTTCACATTTCTCGATGAACTTACATGCAGCTACGACGGCACTTAGTCGCTGAACGGGAACTATCCAGTACTGCGTTGTAGATGGCAATTTGTGTCTAACTCCCCTTCCAGCCGTACGAAGTTTATGAAACTTGTAGAGAATGCTCGTGTCGCCAATCGAGAGCACTCCTGCATGTTTGAAGATGATCGTACGGTCGGTTCAGATTTCTCGATGAACGTACATGCAGCTACGAAGGGACTTGGTCGCTGAGCGGAAATTCGGATGATGACAATTTTTTTCAAACTCCCCTTCCAGCCGTACGAAGTTTATGAAACTTGTACAGCATGCTCGTGTCGTCAATGGAGAGCACTCCTGCAAGTTTGAAGATGATCGTACGGTCGGTTCAGATTTCTCGATGAACTTACATGCAGCTACGAAGGGACTTGGTCGCTGAGCGGAAATTCGGATGATGACAAATTTTTTCAAACTCCGCTCCAGCCGTACGAAGTTTATGAAACTTGTACAGCATGCTCGGGTCGTCAATCGAGAGCACTCATGCAAGTTTGATGAAGATCGTAGAATCGGTTCGCATTTCTCGATAAACTTACATACAGCTACGACGGGACTTGGTCGCTGAGCGGAAACTGCGTTGTACATGACAATTTGTGTGTAACTCCCCTTCCAGCCGTACGAAGTTTATGAAACTTGTACAGAATGCTCGTGTCGCCATTCGAGAGCACTCCTGCAAGTTTAAAGAAGATCGTACGGTCGGTTCACATTTCTCGATGAACTTACATGCAGCTACGACGGGACTTAGTCGCTGAACGGGAACTATCCAGTACTGCGTTGTAGATGGCAATTTGTGTCTAACTCCCCTTCCAGGCGTACGAAGTTTATGAAACTTGTACAGAATGCTCGTGTCGCCAATCGAGAGCACTCCTGCAAGTTTGCAGATGATCGTACGGTCGGTTCAGATTTCTCGATGAACTTACATGCAGCTACGGAGGGACTTGGTCTCTGAGCGGAAACTGCGTTGAACATGACAATTTGTGTCTACCTCCCCTTCCAGGCGTACGAAGTTTATGAAACTTGTACAGAATGCTCGTGTCGCCATTCGAGAGCACTCCTGCAAGTTTGAAGCTGATCGCATGGTCGGTTCAGATTTCTCGATGAACTTACATGCAGCTACGAAGGCACTTGGTCGCTGAGCGGAAACTGCGTTGTAGATGACAATTTGTGTCTAACTCCCCTTCCAGCCGTACGACGTTTATGAAACTTGTACAGCATGCTCGTGTTGTCAATCGAGAGCACTCCTGCAAGTTTGAAGAAGATCGTACGGTCGGTTCGCATTTCTCGATGAACTTACACACAGCTACGACGGGACTTGGTCGCTGAGCGGAAACTGCGTTGTACATGACAATTTGTGTCTAGCTCCCCTTCCAGCTGTACGAAGTTTATGAAACTTGTACAGAATGCTCGTGTCGCCACTCGAGAGCACTCCTGCAGGTTTGAAGAAGATCGTACGGTCGGTTCACATTTCTCCATGAACTTACATACAGCTACGACGGGACTTAGTCGCTGAACGGGAACTATCCAGTACTGCGTTGTAGATGACAATTTGTGTCTAACTCACCTTCCAGCCGTACGAAGTTTATGAAACTTGTAGAGAATGCTCGTGTCGCCAATCGGGAGCACTCCTGCAAGTTTGAAGATGATCGTACGGTCGGTTCAGATTTCTCGATGAACTTACATGCAGCTACGAAGGGACTTGGTCGCTGAGCGGAAATTTGGATAATGACAATTTGTGTCTAACTCCCCTTCCAGCCGTACGAAGTTTATGAAACTTGTAGAGAATGCTCGTGTCGCCAGTCGGTTCAGATTTCTCGATTAACTTACATGCAGCTACGAAGGGACTTGGTCGCTGAGCGGAAATTCGGATGATGACAATTTGTTTCAAACTCCGCTCCAGCCGTACGAAGTTTATGAAACTTGTACAGCATGCTCGGGTCGTCAATCGAGAGCACTCCTGCAAGTTTGATGAAGATCGTAGAATCGGTTCGCATTTCTCGATAAACTTACATACAGCTACGACGGGACTTGGTCGCTGAGCGGAAACTGCGTTGTACATGACAATTTGTGTCTAATTCCCCTTCCAGGCGTACGAAGTTTATGAAACTTGTACAGAATGCTCGTGTCGCCAATCGAGAGCACTCCTGCAAGTTTGCCGATGATCGTACGGTCGGTTCAGATTTCTCGATGAACTTACATGCAGCTACGGAGGGACTTGGTCTCTGAGCGGAAACTGCGTTGTACATGACAATTTGTGTCTAACTCCCCTTCCAGCCGTACGACGTTTATGAAACTTGTACAGCATGCTCGTGTCGTCAATCGAGAGCACTCCTGCAAGTTTGATGAAGATCGTAGAATCGGTTCGCATTTCTCGATAAACTTACATACAGCTACGACGGGACTTGGTCGCTGAGCGGAAACTGCGTTGTACATGACAATTTGTGTCTAACTCCCCTTCCAGCCTTATGAAGTTTATGAAACTTGTAGAGAATGCTCGTGTCGCCAATCGAGAGCACTCCTGCAAGTTTGAAGAAGATCGTACGGTCGGTTTACATTTCTCGATGAACTTACATACACCTACGACGGGACATAGTCGCTGAACGGGAACTATTCAGTACTGCGTTGTATTTGACAATTTGTGTCTAACTCCCCTTCCAGCCGTACGAAGTTTATGAAACTTGTACAGAATGCTCGTGTCGCCATTCGAGAGCACTCCTGCAAGTTTGAAGATGATCGTACGGTCGGTTCGCATTTCTCGATGAACTTACGTGCAGCTACGAAGGGACTTGGTCGCTTAGCGGAAATTCAGATGATGACAATTTTTTTCGAACTCCCATTCCAGCCGTACGAAGTTTATGAAACTTGTAGAGAATGCTCGTGTCGCCAATCGAGAGCACTCCTGCAAGTTTGAAGATGATCGTACGGTCGGTTCGCATTTCTCGATGAACTTACACACAGCTACGGCGGGACTTGGTCGCTGAGCGGAAACTGCGTCGTAGATGACAATTTTTTTCAAACTCCGCTTCCAGCCGTACGAAGTTTATGAAACTTGTACAGCATGCTCATATCGTCAATCGAGAGAACTCCAGCAAGTTTGAAGATGATCGTACGGTAGGTTCAGATTTCTGGATGAACTTACATGCAGCTACGAAGGGACTTGGTCGCTGAGCGGATATTCGGGTGATGACCATTTTTTTCAAACTCCGCTTCCAGCCCTACGAAGTTTATCAAACTTGTAGAGCATGCTCGTGTCGTCAATCGAGAGCACTCCTGCCAGTTTGAAGAAGATCGTAGGGTCGGTTCGCATTTCTCCATGAACTTACATACGGCTACGACGGGACATATTCGCTGAACGGGAACTATTCAGTACTGCGTTGTATTTGACAATTTGTGTCTAACTCCCCTTCCAGCCGTACGAAGTTTCTGAAACTTGTAGATAATGCTCGTGTCGCCAATCGAGAGCACTCCTGCAAGTTTGAAGAAGATCGTATGTTCGGTTCCATTTCTCGATGAACTTACATACAGCTACGACGGGACTTGGTCGCTGTCGGAAACTGCGTTGTAGATGACAATTTGTGTCTATCTCCCCTTCCAGCAGTGCGAAGTTTATGAAACTTATAGAGAATGCTCGTGTCGCCAATCGAGAGCACTCCTGCAAGTTTGAAGATGATCGTACGGTCGGTTCACATTTCTCGATGAACTTACATGCAGCTACGACGGGACTTAGTCGCTGAACGGGAACTATCCAGTACTGCGTTGTAGATGACAATTTGTGTCTAACTCCCCTTCCAGCCGTACGAAGTTTATGAAACTTGTAGAGAATGCTCGTGTCGCCAATCGAGAGCACTCCTGCATGTTTGAAGATGATCGTACGGTCGGTTCAGATTTCTCGATGAACGTACATGCAGCTACGAAGGGACTTGGTCGCTGAGCGGAAATTCGGATGATGACAATTTTTGTCAAACTCCGCTTCCAGTCGTACGAAGTTTAGGAAACTTGTACAGCATGCTCGTGTCGTCAATCGAGAGCACTCCTGCAAGTTTGACGAGGATCGTACGGTCGGTTCGCATTTCTCGATGAACTTACATACAGCAACGACGGGACTTGGTCGCTGTGCGGAGACGGCGTTGTACATGACAATTTGTGTCTAACTCCCCTTCCAGCCGTACGAAGTTTATGAAACTTGTAGAGAATGCTCGTGTCGCCAATCGAGAGCACTCCTGCAAGTTTGAAGATGATCGTACGGTAGGTTCAGATTTCTGGATGAACTTACATGCAGCTACGAAGGGACTTGGTCGCTGAGCGGATATTCGGGTGATGACAATTTTTTTCAAACTCCGCTTCCAGCCGTACGAAGTTTATCAAACTTGTACAGCATGCTCGTGTCGTCAATCGAGAGCACTCCTGCCAGTTTGAAGAAGATCGAAGGGTCGGTTCGCATTTCTCCATGAACTTACATACGGCTACGACGGGACTTGGTCGCTGAACGGAAACTGCGTTGTAGATGACAATTTGTGTCTAACTCGCCTTCCAGCCTTATGAAGTTTATGAAACTTGTAGAGAATGCTCGTGTCGCCAATCGAGAGCACTCCTGCAAGTTTGAAGAAGATCGTACGGTCGGTTTACATTTCTCGATGAACTTACATACACCTACGACGGGACATAGTCGCTGAACGGGAACTATTCAGTACTGCGTTGTATTTGACAATTTGTGTCTAACTCCCCTTCCAGCCGTACGAAGTTTATGAAACTTGTACAGAATGCTCGTGTCGTCAATCGAGAGCACTCCTGCAAGTTTGACGAAGATCGTACGGTCGCTTCGCATTTCTCGATGAACTTACATACAGCTACGACGGGACTTTGTCGCTGAACGGGAACTAACCAGTACTGCGTTGTAGATGGCAATTTGTGTCTAACTCCCCTTCCAGCCGTACGAAGTTTATGAAACTTGTAGAGAATGCTCGTGTCGCCAATCGAGAGCACTCCTGCAAGTTTGAAGATGATGGTACGGTCGGTTCAGATTTCTCGATGAACGTACATGCAGCTACGAAGGGACTTGGTCGCTGAGCGGAAATTCGGATGATGACAATTTTTTTCAAACTCTCCTTCCAGCCGTACGAAGTTTATGAAACTTGTACAGAATGCTCGTGTCGCCAATCGAGAGCACTCCTGCAGGTTTGAAGATGATCGTACGGTCGGTTCGCATTTCTCGATGAACTTACATACAGCTACGACGGGACTTGGTCGCTGAGCGGAATCTGCGTCGTAGATGACAATTTTTTTCAAACTCCGCTTCCAGCCGTACGAAGTTTATGAAACTTTTACAGAATGCTCGTGTCGCCATTCGAGAGCACTCCTGCAAGTTTGAAGATGATCGTACGGTCGGTTCAGATTTCTCGATGAACTTACATGCAGCTACGAAGGGACTTGGTCGCTGAGCGGAAATTCGGATGATGACAATTTTTTTCAAACTCCGCTTCCAGCCTCACGATGTTTATGAAACTTGTACAGCATGCTCGTGTCGCCAATCGAGAGCACTCCTTCAAGTTTGAAGATGATCGTACGGTCGGTTCCGATTTCTCGATGAACTTACATGCAGCTACGACGGGACTTGGTCGCTGAGCGGAAACTGCGTTGTAGATGACAATTTTTTTCAAACTCCGCTTCCGGCCGTACGAAGTTTATCAAACTTGTACAGCATGCTCGTGTCGTCAATCGAGAGCACTCCTGCAAGTTTGAAGAAGATCGTACGGTCGGTTCACATTTCTCGATGAACTTACCTACAGCTACGACGGGACTTTGTCGCTAAACGGGAACTATCCAGTACTGCGTTGTAGATGACAATTTGTGTCTAACTCCCCTTCCAGCCGTTCGAAGTTTATGAAACTTGTAGAGAATGCTCGTGTCGCCAATCGAGAGCACTCCTGCAAGTTTGAAGATGATCGTACGGTAGGTTCAGATTTCTGGATGAACTTACATGCAGCTACGAAGGGACTTGGTCGCTGAGCGGATATTCGGGTGATGACAATTTTTTTCAAACTCCGCTTCCAGCCGTACGAAGTTTATCAAACTTGTACAGCATGCTCGTGTCGTCAATCGAGAGCACTCCTGCCAGTTTGAAGAAGATCGAAGGGTCGGTTCGCATTTCTCCATGAACTTACATACGGCTACGACGGGACTTGGTCGCTGAGCGGAAACTGCGTTGTAGATGACAATTTGTGTCTAACTCCCCTTCCAGCCTTATGAAGTTTATGAAACTTGTAGAGAATGCTCGTGTCGCCAATCGAGAGCACTCCTGCAAGTTTGAAGAAGATCGTACGGTCGGTTTACATTTCTCGATGAACTTACATACACCTACGACGGGACATAGTCGCTGAACGGGAACTATTCAGTACTGCGTTGTATTTGACAATTTGTGTCTAACTCCCCTTCCAGCCGTACGAAGTTTATGAAACTTGTACAGAATGCTCGTGTCGTCAATCGAGAGCACTCCTGCAAGTTTGACGAAGATCGTACGGTCGGTTCGCATTTCTCGATGAACTTACATACAGCTACGAAGGGACTTGGTCGCTTAGCGGAAATTCAGATGATGACAATTTTTTTCAAACTCTCCTTCCAGCCGTACGAAGTTTATGAAACTTGTAGAGAATGCTCGTGTCGCCAATCGAGAGCACCCCTGCAGGTTTGAAGATGATCGTACGGTCGGTTCGCATTTCTCGATGAACTTACATACAGCTACGACGGGACTTGGTCGCTGAGCGGAATCTGCGTCGTAGATGACAATTTTTTTCAAACTCCGCTTCCAGCCGTACGAAGTTTATGAAACTTTTACAGAATGCTCGTGTCGCCATTCGAGAGCACTCCTGCAAGTTTGAAGATGATCGTACGGTCGGTTCGCATTTCTCGATGAACTTACGTGCAGCTACGAAGGGACTTGGTCGCTTAGCGGAAATTCAGATGATGACAATTTTTTTCAAACTCCCATTCCAGCCGTACGAAGTTTATGAAACTTGTAGAGAATGCTCGTGTCGCCAATCGAGAGCACTCCTGCAAGTTTGAAGATGATCGTACGGTCGGTTCGCATTTCTCGATGAACTTACACACAGCTACGGCGGGACTTGGTCGCTGAGCGGAAATTCGGAAGATGACAATTTGTGTCTAACTCCCCTTCCAGCCGTACGAAGTTTATGAAACTTGTAGAGAATGCTCGTGTCGCCAATCGAGAGCACTCCTGCAAGTTTGAAGATGATCGTACGGTCGGTTCGCATTTCTCGATGAACGTACATGCAGCTACGAAGGGACTTGGTCGCTGAGCGGAAATTCGGATGATGACAATTTTTTTCAAACTCTCCTTCCAGCCGTACGAAGTTTATGAAACTTGTACAGAATGCTCGTGTCGCCAATCGAGAGCACTCCTGCAGGTTTGAAGATGATCGTACGGTCGGTTCGCATTTCTCGATGAACTTACATACAGCTACGACGGGACTTGGTCGCTGAGCGGAATCTGCGTCGTAGATGACAATTTTTTTCAAACTCCGCTTCCAGCCGTACGAAGTTTATGAAACTTTTACAGAATGCTCGTGTCGCCATTCGAGAGCACTCCTGCAAGTTTGAAGATGATCGTACGGTCGGTTCGCATTTCTCGATGAACGTACATGCAGCTACGAAGGGACTTGGTCGCTGAGCGGAAATTCGGATGATGACAATTTTTTTCAAACTCTCCTTCCAGCGGTACGAAGTTTATGAAACTTGTACAGAATGCTCGTGTCGCCAATCGAGAGCACTCCTGCAGGTTTGAAGATGATCGTACGGTCGGTTCGCATTTCTCGATGAACTTACATACAGCTACGACGGGACTTGGTCGCTGAGCGGAATCTGCGTCGTAGATGACAATTTTTTTCAAACTCCGCTTCCAGCCGTACGAAGTTTATGAAACTTTTACAGAATGCTCGTGTCGCCATTCGAGAGCACTCCTGCAAGTTTGAAGATGATCGTACGGTCGGTTCGCATTTCTCGATGAACTTACGTGCAGCTACGAAGGGACTTGGTCGCTTAGCGGAAATTCAGATGATGACAATTTTTTTCAAACTCCCATTCCAGCCGTACGAAGTTTATGAAACTTGTAGAGAATGCTCGTGTCGCCAATCGAGAGCACTCCTGCAAGTTTGAAGATGATCGTACGGTCGGTTCGCATTTCTCGATGAACTTACACACAGCTACGGCGGGACTGGGTCGCTGAGCGGAAACTGCGTCGTAGATGACAATTTTTTTCAAACTCCGCTTCCAGCCGTACGAAGTTTATGAAACTTGTACAGCATGCTCATATCGTCAATCGAGAGAACTCCAGCAAGTTTGACGAAGATCGTACGGTCGGTTCGCATTTCTCGATGAACTTACATACAGCTACGACGGGACTTGGCCGCTGTGCGGAGACTGCGTAGTACATGAAAATTTGTGTCTAACTCCCCTTCCAGCCGTACGAAGTTTATGAAACTTGTACAGAATGCTCGTGTCGCCATTCGAGAGCACTTCTGCAAGTTTGAAGATGATCGTACGGTCGGTTCAGATTTCTCGATGAACTTACATGCAGCTACGAAGGGACTTGGTCGCTGAGCGGATATTCGGGTGATGACAATTTTTTTCAAACTCCGCTTCCAGCCGTACGAAGTTTATCAAACTTGTACAGCATGCTCGTGTCGTCAATCGAGAGCACTCCTGCCAGTTTGAAGAAGATCGAAGGGTCGGTTCGCATTTCTCCATGAACTTACATACGACTACGACGGGACTTGGTCGCTGAACGGAAACTGCGTTGTAGATGACAATTTGTGTCTAACTCGCCTTCCAGCCTTATGAAGTTTATGAAACTTGTAGAGAATGCTCGTGTCGCCAATCGAGAGCACTCCTACAAGTTTGAAGAAGATCGTACGGTCGGTTTACATTTCTCGATGAACTTACATACACCTACGACGGGACATAGTCGCTGAACGGGAACTATTCAGTACTGCGTTGTATTTGACAATTTGTGTCTAACTCCCCTTCCAGCCGTACGAAGTTTATGAAACTTGTACAGAATGCTCGTGTCGTCAATCGAGAGCACTCCTGCAAGTTTGACGAAGATCGTACGGTCGCTTCGCATTTCTCGATGAACTTACATACAGCTACGACGGGACTTTGTCGCTGAACGGGAACTAACCAGTACTGCGTTGTAGATGGCAATTTGTGTCTAACTCCCCTTCCAGCCGTACGAAGTTTATGAAACTTGTAGAGAATGCTCGTGTCGCCAATCGAGAGCACTCCTGCAAGTTTGAAGATGATGGTACGGTCGGTTCAGATTTCTCGATGAACGTACATGCAGCTACGAAGGGACTTGGTCGCTGAGCGGAAATTCGGATGATGACAATTTTTTTCAAACTCTCCTTCCAGCCGTACGAAGTTTATGAAACTTGTACAGAATGCTCGTGTCGCCAATCGAGAGCACTCCTGCAGGTTTGAAGATGATCGTACGGTCGGTTCGCATTTCTCGATGAACTTACATACAGCTACGACGGGACTTGGTCGCTGAGCGGAATCTGCGTCGTAGATGACAATTTTTTTCAAACTCCGCTTCCAGCCGTACGAAGTTTATGAAACTTTTACAGAATGCTCGTGTCGCCATTCGAGAGCACTCCTGCAAGTTTGAAGATGATCGTACGGTCGGTTCAGATTTCTCGATGAACTTACATGCAGCTACGAAGGGACTTGGTCGCTGAGCGGAAATTCGGATGATGACAATTTTTTTCAAACTCCGCTTCCAGCCTCACGATGTTTATGAAACTTGTACAGCATGCTCGTGTCGCCAATCGAGAGCACTCCTTCAAGTTTGAAGATGATCGTACGGTCGGTTCCGATTTCTCGATGAACTTACATGCAGCTACGACGGGACTTGGTCGCTGAGCGGAAACTGCGTTGTAGATGACAATTTTTTTCAAACTCCGCTTCCGGCCGTACGAAGTTTATCAAACTTGTACAGCATGCTCGTGTCGTCAATCGAGAGCACTCCTGCAAGTTTGAAGAAGATCGTACGGTCGGTTCACATTTCTCGATGAACTTACCTACAGCTACGACGGGACTTTGTCGCTAAACGGGAACTATCCAGTACTGCGTTGTAGATGACAATTTGTGTCTAACTCCCCTTCCAGCCGTTCGAAGTTTATGAAACTTGTAGAGAATGCTCGTGTCGCCAATCGAGAGCACTCCTGCAAGTTTGAAGATGATCGTACGGTAGGTTCAGATTTCTGGATGAACTTACATGCAGCTACGAAGGGACTTGGTCGCTGAGCGGATATTCGGGTGATGACAATTTTTTTCAAACTCCGCTTCCAGCCGTACGAAGTTTATCAAACTTGTACAGCATGCTCGTGTCGTCAATCGAGAGCACTCCTGCCAGTTTGAAGAAGATCGAAGGGTCGGTTCGCATTTCTCCATGAACTTACATACGGCTACGACGGGACTTGGTCGCTGAGCGGAAACTGCGTTGTAGATGACAATTTGTGTCTAACTCCCCTTCCAGCCTTATGAAGTTTATGAAACTTGTAGAGAATGCTCGTGTCGCCAATCGAGAGCACTCCTGCAAGTTTGAAGAAGATCGTACGGTCGGTTTACATTTCTCGATGAACTTACATACACCTACGACGGGACATAGTCGCTGAACGGGAACTATTCAGTACTGCGTTGTATTTGACAATTTGTGTCTAACTCCCCTTCCAGCCGTACGAAGTTTATGAAACTTGTACAGAATGCTCGTGTCGTCAATCGAGAGCACTCCTGCAAGTTTGACGAAGATCGTACGGTCGGTTCGCATTTCTCGATGAACTTACATACAGCTACGAAGGGACTTGGTCGCTTAGCGGAAATTCAGATGATGACAATTTTTTTCAAACTCTCCTTCCAGCCGTACGAAGTTTATGAAACTTGTAGAGAATGCTCGTGTCGCCAATCGAGAGCACCCCTGCAGGTTTGAAGATGATCGTACGGTCGGTTCGCATTTCTCGATGAACTTACATACAGCTACGACGGGACTTGGTCGCTGAGCGGAATCTGCGTCGTAGATGACAATTTTTTTCAAACTCCGCTTCCAGCCGTACGAAGTTTATGAAACTTTTACAGAATGCTCGTGTCGCCATTCGAGAGCACTCCTGCAAGTTTGAAGATGATCGTACGGTCGGTTCGCATTTCTCGATGAACTTACGTGCAGCTACGAAGGGACTTGGTCGCTTAGCGGAAATTCAGATGATGACAATTTTTTTCAAACTCCCATTCCAGCCGTACGAAGTTTATGAAACTTGTAGAGAATGCTCGTGTCGCCAATCGAGAGCACTCCTGCAAGTTTGAAGATGATCGTACGGTCGGTTCGCATTTCTCGATGAACTTACACACAGCTACGGCGGGACTTGGTCGCTGAGCGGAAATTCGGAAGATGACAATTTGTGTCTAACTCCCCTTCCAGCCGTACGAAGTTTATGAAACTTGTAGAGAATGCTCGTGTCGCCAATCGAGAGCACTCCTGCAAGTTTGAAGATGATCGTACGGTCGGTTCGCATTTCTCGATGAACGTACATGCAGCTACGAAGGGACTTGGTCGCTGAGCGGAAATTCGGATGATGACAATTTTTTTCAAACTCTCCTTCCAGCCGTACGAAGTTTATGAAACTTGTACAGAATGCTCGTGTCGCCAATCGAGAGCACTCCTGCAGGTTTGAAGATGATCGTACGGTCGGTTCGCATTTCTCGATGAACTTACATACAGCTACGACGGGACTTGGTCGCTGAGCGGAATCTGCGTCGTAGATGACAATTTTTTTCAAACTCCGCTTCCAGCCGTACGAAGTTTATGAAACTTTTACAGAATGCTCGTGTCGCCATTCGAGAGCACTCCTGCAAGTTTGAAGATGATCGTACGGTCGGTTCGCATTTCTCGATGAACGTACATGCAGCTACGAAGGGACTTGGTCGCTGAGCGGAAATTCGGATGATGACAATTTTTTTCAAACTCTCCTTCCAGCGGTACGAAGTTTATGAAACTTGTACAGAATGCTCGTGTCGCCAATCGAGAGCACTCCTGCAGGTTTGAAGATGATCGTACGGTCGGTTCGCATTTCTCGATGAACTTACATACAGCTACGACGGGACTTGGTCGCTGAGCGGAATCTGCGTCGTAGATGACAATTTTTTTCAAACTCCGCTTCCAGCCGTACGAAGTTTATGAAACTTTTACAGAATGCTCGTGTCGCCATTCGAGAGCACTCCTGCAAGTTTGAAGATGATCGTACGGTCGGTTCGCATTTCTCGATGAACTTACGTGCAGCTACGAAGGGACTTGGTCGCTTAGCGGAAATTCAGATGATGACAATTTTTTTCAAACTCCCATTCCAGCCGTACGAAGTTTATGAAACTTGTAGAGAATGCTCGTGTCGCCAATCGAGAGCACTCCTGCAAGTTTGAAGATGATCGTACGGTCGGTTCGCATTTCTCGATGAACTTACACACAGCTACGGCGGGACTGGGTCGCTGAGCGGAAACTGCGTCGTAGATGACAATTTTTTTCAAACTCCGCTTCCAGCCGTACGAAGTTTATGAAACTTGTACAGCATGCTCATATCGTCAATCGAGAGAACTCCAGCAAGTTTGACGAAGATCGTACGGTCGGTTCGCATTTCTCGATGAACTTACATACAGCTACGACGGGACTTGGCCGCTGTGCGGAGACTGCGTAGTACATGAAAATTTGTGTCTAACTCCCCTTCCAGCCGTACGAAGTTTATGAAACTTGTACAGAATGCTCGTGTCGCCATTCGAGAGCACTTCTGCAAGTTTGAAGATGATCGTACGGTCGGTTCAGATTTCTCGATGAACTTACATGCAGCTACGAAGGGACTTGGTCGCTGAGCGGATATTCGGGTGATGACAATTTTTTTCAAACTCCGCTTCCAGCCGTACGAAGTTTATCAAACTTGTACAGCATGCTCGTGTCGTCAATCGAGAGCACTCCTGCCAGTTTGAAGAAGATCGAAGGGTCGGTTCGCATTTCTCCATGAACTTACATACGACTACGACGGGACTTGGTCGCTGAACGGAAACTGCGTTGTAGATGACAATTTGTGTCTAACTCGCCTTCCAGCCTTATGAAGTTTATGAAACTTGTAGAGAATGCTCGTGTCGCCAATCGAGAGCACTCCTACAAGTTTGAAGAAGATCGTACGGTCGGTTTACATTTCTCGATGAACTTACATACACCTACGACGGGACATAGTCGCTGAACGGGAACTATTCAGTACTGCGTTGTATTTGACAATTTGTGTCTAACTCCCCTTCCAGCCGTACGAAGTTTATGAAACTTGTACAGAATGCTCGTGTCGTCAATCGAGAGCACTCCTGCAAGTTTGACGAAGATCGTACGGTCGCTTCGCATTTCTCGATGAACTTACATACAGCTACGACGGGACTTTGTCGCTGAACGGGAACTAACCAGTACTGCGTTGTAGATGGCAATTTGTGTCTAACTCCCCTTCCAGCCGTACGAAGTTTATGAAACTTGTAGAGAATGCTCGTGTCGCCAATCGAGAGCACTCCTGCAAGTTTGAAGATGATGGTACGGTCGGTTCAGATTTCTCGATGAACGTACATGCAGCTACGAAGGGACTTGGTCGCTGAGCGGAAATTCGGATGATGACAATTTTTTTCAAACTCTCCTTCCAGCCGTACGAAGTTTATGAAACTTGTACAGAATGCTCGTGTCGCCAATCGAGAGCACTCCTGCAGGTTTGAAGATGATCGTACGGTCGGTTCGCATTTCTCGATGAACTTACATACAGCTACGACGGGACTTGGTCGCTGAGCGGAATCTGCGTCGTAGATGACAATTTTTTTCAAACTCCGCTTCCAGCCGTACGAAGTTTATGAAACTTTTACAGAATGCTCGTGTCGCCATTCGAGAGCACTCCTGCAAGTTTGAAGATGATCGTACGGTCGGTTCAGATTTCTCGATGAACTTACATGCAGCTACGAAGGGACTTGGTCGCTGAGCGGAAATTCGGATGATGACAATTTTTTTCAAACTCCGCTTCCAGCCTCACGATGTTTATGAAACTTGTACAGCATGCTCGTGTCGCCAATCGAGAGCACTCCTTCAAGTTTGAAGATGATCGTACGGTCGGTTCCGATTTCTCGATGAACTTACATGCAGCTACGACGGGACTTGGTCGCTGAGCGGAAACTGCGTTGTAGATGACAATTTTTTTCAAACTCCGCTTCCGGCCGTACGAAGTTTATCAAACTTGTACAGCATGCTCGTGTCGTCAATCGAGAGCACTCCTGCAAGTTTGAAGAAGATCGTACGGTCGGTTCACATTTCTCGATGAACTTACCTACAGCTACGACGGGACTTTGTCGCTAAACGGGAACTATCCAGTACTGCGTTGTAGATGACAATTTGTGTCTAACTCCCCTTCCAGCCGTTCGAAGTTTATGAAACTTGTAGAGAATGCTCGTGTCGCCAATCGAGAGCACTCCTGCAAGTTTGAAGATGATCGTACGGTAGGTTCAGATTTCTGGATGAACTTACATGCAGCTACGAAGGGACTTGGTCGCTGAGCGGATATTCGGGTGATGACAATTTTTTTCAAACTCCGCTTCCAGCCGTACGAAGTTTATCAAACTTGTACAGCATGCTCGTGTCGTCAATCGAGAGCACTCCTGCCAGTTTGAAGAAGATCGAAGGGTCGGTTCGCATTTCTCCATGAACTTACATACGGCTACGACGGGACTTGGTCGCTGAGCGGAAACTGCGTTGTAGATGACAATTTGTGTCTAACTCCCCTTCCAGCCTTATGAAGTTTATGAAACTTGTAGAGAATGCTCGTGTCGCCAATCGAGAGCACTCCTGCAAGTTTGAAGAAGATCGTACGGTCGGTTTACATTTCTCGATGAACTTACATACACCTACGACGGGACATAGTCGCTGAACGGGAACTATTCAGTACTGCGTTGTATTTGACAATTTGTGTCTAACTCCCCTTCCAGCCGTACGAAGTTTATGAAACTTGTACAGAATGCTCGTGTCGTCAATCGAGAGCACTCCTGCAAGTTTGACGAAGATCGTACGGTCGGTTCGCATTTCTCGATGAACTTACATACAGCTACGAAGGGACTTGGTCGCTTAGCGGAAATTCAGATGATGACAATTTTTTTCAAACTCTCCTTCCAGCCGTACGAAGTTTATGAAACTTGTAGAGAATGCTCGTGTCGCCAATCGAGAGCACCCCTGCAGGTTTGAAGATGATCGTACGGTCGGTTCGCATTTCTCGATGAACTTACATACAGCTACGACGGGACTTGGTCGCTGAGCGGAATCTGCGTCGTAGATGACAATTTTTTTCAAACTCCGCTTCCAGCCGTACGAAGTTTATGAAACTTTTACAGAATGCTCGTGTCGCCATTCGAGAGCACTCCTGCAAGTTTGAAGATGATCGTACGGTCGGTTCGCATTTCTCGATGAACTTACGTGCAGCTACGAAGGGACTTGGTCGCTTAGCGGAAATTCAGATGATGACAATTTTTTTCAAACTCCCATTCCAGCCGTACGAAGTTTATGAAACTTGTAGAGAATGCTCGTGTCGCCAATCGAGAGCACTCCTGCAAGTTTGAAGATGATCGTACGGTCGGTTCGCATTTCTCGATGAACTTACACACAGCTACGGCGGGACTTGGTCGCTGAGCGGAAATTCGGAAGATGACAATTTGTGTCTAACTCCCCTTCCAGCCGTACGAAGTTTATGAAACTTGTAGAGAATGCTCGTGTCGCCAATCGAGAGCACTCCTGCAAGTTTGAAGATGATCGTACGGTCGGTTCGCATTTCTCGATGAACGTACATGCAGCTACGAAGGGACTTGGTCGCTGAGCGGAAATTCGGATGATGACAATTTTTTTCAAACTCTCCTTCCAGCCGTACGAAGTTTATGAAACTTGTACAGAATGCTCGTGTCGCCAATCGAGAGCACTCCTGCAGGTTTGAAGATGATCGTACGGTCGGTTCGCATTTCTCGATGAACTTACATACAGCTACGACGGGACTTGGTCGCTGAGCGGAATCTGCGTCGTAGATGACAATTTTTTTCAAACTCCGCTTCCAGCCGTACGAAGTTTATGAAACTTTTACAGAATGCTCGTGTCGCCATTCGAGAGCACTCCTGCAAGTTTGAAGATGATCGTACGGTCGGTTCGCATTTCTCGATGAACGTACATGCAGCTACGAAGGGACTTGGTCGCTGAGCGGAAATTCGGATGATGACAATTTTTTTCAAACTCTCCTTCCAGCGGTACGAAGTTTATGAAACTTGTACAGAATGCTCGTGTCGCCAATCGAGAGCACTCCTGCAGGTTTGAAGATGATCGTACGGTCGGTTCGCATTTCTCGATGAACTTACATACAGCTACGACGGGACTTGGTCGCTGAGCGGAATCTGCGTCGTAGATGACAATTTTTTTCAAACTCCGCTTCCAGCCGTACGAAGTTTATGAAACTTTTACAGAATGCTCGTGTCGCCATTCGAGAGCACTCCTGCAAGTTTGAAGATGATCGTACGGTCGGTTCGCATTTCTCGATGAACTTACGTGCAGCTACGAAGGGACTTGGTCGCTTAGCGGAAATTCAGATGATGACAATTTTTTTCAAACTCCCATTCCAGCCGTACGAAGTTTATGAAACTTGTAGAGAATGCTCGTGTCGCCAATCGAGAGCACTCCTGCAAGTTTGAAGATGATCGTACGGTCGGTTCGCATTTCTCGATGAACTTACACACAGCTACGGCGGGACTGGGTCGCTGAGCGGAAACTGCGTCGTAGATGACAATTTTTTTCAAACTCCGCTTCCAGCCGTACGAAGTTTATGAAACTTGTACAGCATGCTCATATCGTCAATCGAGAATAACTCCAGCAAGTTTGACGAAGATCGTACGGTCGGTTCGCATTTCTCGATGAACTTACATACAGCTACGACGGGACTTGGCCGCTGTGCGGAGACTGCGTAGTACATGAAAATTTGTGTCTAACTCCCCTTCCAGCCGTACGAAGTTTATGAAACTTGTACAGAATGCTCGTGTCGCCATTCGAGAGCACTTCTGCAAGTTTGAAGATGATCGTACGGTCGGTTCAGATTTCTCGATGAACTTACATGCAGCTACGAAGGGACTTGGTCGCTGAGCGGATATTCGGGTGATGACAATTTTTTTCAAACTCCGCTTCCAGCCGTACGAAGTTTATCAAACTTGTACAGCATGCTCGTGTCGTCAATCGAGAGCACTCCTGCCAGTTTGAAGAAGATCGTAGGGTCGGTTCGCATTTCTCCATGAACTTACATACGGCTACGACGGGACTTGGTCGCTGAGCGGAAACTGCGTTGTAGATGACAATTTGTGTCTAACTCCCCTTCCAGCCTTATGAAGTTTATGAAACTTGTAGAGAATGCTCGTGTCGCCAATCGAGAGCACTCCTGCAAGTTTGAAGAAGATCGTACGGTCGGTTCACATTTCTCGATGAACTTACATACACCTACGACGGGACATATTCGCTGAACGGGAACTATTCAGTACTGCGTTGTATTTGACAATTTGTGTCTAACTCCCCTTCCAGCCGTACGAAGTTTATGAAACTTGTACAGAATGCTCGTGTCGTCAATCGAGAGCACTCCTGCAAGTTTGACGAAGATCGTACGGTCGGTTCGCATTTCTCGATGAACTTACATACAGCTACGACGGGACTTGGTCGCTGAGCGGAATCTGCGTCGTAGATGACAATTTTTTTCAAACTCCGCTTCCAGCCGTACGAAGTTTATGAAACTTGTAGAGAATGCTCGTGTCCCCAATTGAGAGCACTCCTGCAAGTTTAAAGAAGATCGTACGGTCGGTTCGAATTTCTCGATGAACTTACATACAGCTACGACGGGACTTGGTCGCTGAGCGGAAACTGCGTTGTAGATGACAATTTGTGTTTAACTCCCCTTCCAGCCATACGAAGTTTATGAGACTTGTACAGAATGCTCGTGTCGCCAATCGAGAGCACTCCTGCAAGTTTGAAGATGATCGTGCTGTCGGTTCAGATTTCTCGATGTACTTACATGCAGCTACGAAGGGACTTGGTCGCTGAGCGGAAATTCGGATGATAACAATTTGTGTCTAACTCCCCTTCCAGCCGTACGAAGTTTCTGAAACTTGTAGATAATGCTCGTGTCGCCAATCGAGAGCACTCCTGCAAGTTTGAAGAAGATCGTATGTTCGGTTCGCATTTCTCGATGAACTTACATACAGCTACGACGGGACTTGGTCGCTGTCGGAAACTGCGTTGTAGATGACAATTTGTGTCTATCTCCCCTTCCAGCAGTGCGAAGTTTATAAAACTTATAGAGAATGCTCGTGTCGCCAATCGAGAGCACTCCTGCAAGTTTGAAGATGATCGTACGGTCGGTTCACATTTCTCGATGAACTTACATGCAGCTACGACGGGACTTAGTCGCTGAACGGGAACTATCCAGTACTGCGTTGTAGATGACAATTTGTGTCTAACTCCCCTTCCAGCCGTACGAAGTTTATGAAACTTGTAGAGAATGCTCGTGTCGCCAATCGAGAGCACTCCTGCATGTTTGAAGATGATCGTACGGTCGGTTCAGATTTCTCGATGAACGTACATGCAACTACGAAGGGACTTGGTCGCTGAGCGGAAATTCGGATGACAATTTTTGTCAAACTCCGCTTCCAGCCGTACGAAGTTTAGGAAACTTGTACAGCATGCTCGTGTCGTCAATCGAGAGCACTCCTGCAAGTTTGACGAGGATCGTACGGTCGGTTCGCATTTCTCGATGAACTTACATACAGCAACGACGGGACTTGGTCGCTGTGCGGAGACGGCGTTGTACATGACAATTTGTGTCTAACTCCCCTTCCAGCCGTACGAAGTTTATCAAACTTCTACTGAATGCTCGTGTCGCCAATCGAGAGCACTCCTGCAAGTTTGACGAAGATCGTACGGTCGGTTCGCATTTCTCGATGAACTTACATACAGCGACGACGGGACTTGGTCGCTGTGCGGAGACGGCGTTGTACATGACAATTTGTGTCTAACTCCCCTTCCAGCCTTATGAAGTTTATGAAACTTGTAGAGAATGCTCGTGTCGCCAATCGAGAGCACTCCTGCAAGTTTGAAGAAGATCGTACGGTCGGTTCACATTTCTCGATGAACTTACATACACCTACGACGGGACATATTCGCTGAACGGGAACTATTCAGTACTGCGTTGTATTTGACAATTTGTGTCTAACTCCCCTTCCAGCCGTACGAAGTTTATGAAACTTGTACAGAATGCTCGTGTCGTCAATCGAGAGCACTCCTGCAAGTTTGACGAAGATCGTACGGTCGGTTCGCATTTCTCGATGAACTTACATACAGCTACGACGGGACTTGGTCGCTGAGCGGAATCTGCGTCGTAGATGACAATTTTTTTCAAACTCCGCTTCCAGCCGTACGAAGTTTATGAAACTTGTAGAGAATGCTCGTGTCCCCAATTGAGAGCACTCCTGCAAGTTTAAAGAAGATCGTACGGTCGGTTCGAATTTCTCGATGAACTTACATACAGCTACGACGGGACTTGGTCGCTGAGCGGAAACTGCGTTGTAGATGACAATTTGTGTTTAACTCCCCTTCCAGCCATACGAAGTTTATGAGACTTGTACAGAATGCTCGTGTCGCCAATCGAGAGCACTCCTGCAAGTTTGAAGATGATCGTGCTGTCGGTTCAGATTTCTCGATGTACTTACATGCAGCTACGAAGGGACTTGGTCGCTGAGCGGAAATTCGGATGATAACAATTTGTGTCTAACTCCCCTTCCAGCCGTACGAAGTTTCTGAAACTTGTAGATAATGCTCGTGTCGCCAATCGAGAGCACTCCTGCAAGTTTGAAGAAGATCGTATGTTCGGTTCGCATTTCTCGATGAACTTACATACAGCTACGACGGGACTTGGTCGCTGTCGGAAACTGCGTTGTAGATGACAATTTGTGTCTATCTCCCCTTCCAGCAGTGCGAAGTTTATAAAACTTATAGAGAATGCTCGTGTCGCCAATCGAGAGCACTCCTGCAAGTTTGAAGATGATCGTACGGTCGGTTCACATTTCTCGATGAACTTACATGCAGCTACGACGGGACTTAGTCGCTGAACGGGAACTATCCAGTACTGCGTTGTAGATGACAATTTGTGTCTAACTCCCCTTCCAGCCGTACGAAGTTTATGAAACTTGTAGAGAATGCTCGTGTCGCCAATCGAGAGCACTCCTGCATGTTTGAAGATGATCGTACGGTCGGTTCAGATTTCTCGATGAACGTACATGCAACTACGAAGGGACTTGGTCGCTGAGCGGAAATTCGGATGACAATTTTTGTCAAACTCCGCTTCCAGCCGTACGAAGTTTAGGAAACTTGTACAGCATGCTCGTGTCGTCAATCGAGAGCACTCCTGCAAGTTTGACGAGGATCGTACGGTCGGTTCGCATTTCTCGATGAACTTACATACAGCAACGACGGGACTTGGTCGCTGTGCGGAGACGGCGTTGTACATGACAATTTGTGTCTAACTCCCCTTCCAGCCGTACGAAGTTTATCAAACTTCTACAGAATGCTCGTGTCGCCAATCGAGAGCACTCCTGCAAGTTTGACGAAGATCGTACGGTCGGTTCGCATTTCTCGATGAACTTACATACAGCTACGACGGGACTTGGTCGCTGTGCGGAGACGGCGTTGTACATGACAATTTGTGTCTAACTCCCCTTCCAGCCGTACGAAGTTTATGAAACTTGTAGAGAATGCTCGTGTCGCCAATCGAGAGCACTCCTGCAAGTTTGAAGATGATCGTACGGTCGGTTCAGGTTTCTCGATGAATTTACATGCAGCTACGAAGGGACTTGGTCGCTGAGCGGAAATTCGGATGATGACAATTATTTTCAAACTCCGCTTCCAGCCGTACGAAGTTTATGAAACTTGTACAGCATGCTCGTGTCGCCAATCGAGAGCACTCCTGCAAGTTTGAAGATGATCGTACGGTCGGTTCACATTTCTCGATGAACTTACATGCAGCTACGAAGGGACTTGGTCGCTAAGCGGAAATTCGGATGATGACAATTTTTTTCAAACTCTGCTTCCAGCCGTACAAAGTTTATGAAACTTGTAGAGAATGCTCGTGTCCCCAATTGAGGGCACTCCTGCAAGTTTAAAGAAGATCGTACGGTCGGTTCGAATTTCTCGATGAACTTACATACAGCTACGACGTGACTTGGTCGCTGAGCGGAAACTGCGTTGTAGATGACAATTTGTGTCTAACTCCCCTTCCAGCCATACGAAGTTTATGAAACTTGTACAAAATGCTCGTGTCGCCAATCGAGAGCACTCCTGCAAGTTTGAAGATGATCGTGCGGTCGGTTCAGATTTCTCGATGTACTTACATGCAGCTACGAAGGGACTTGGTCGCTGAGCGGAAATTCGGATGATGACAATTTGTGTCTAACTCCCCTTCCAGCCGTACGAAGTTTCTGAAACTTGTAGATAATGCTCGTGTCGCCAATCGAGAGCACTCCTGCAAGTTTGAAGAAGATCGTACGTTCGGTTCGCATTTCTCGATGAACTTACATACAGCTACGACGGGACTTGGTCGCTGTGCGGAGACGGCGTTGTACATGACAATTTGTGTCTAACTCCCCTTCCAGCCGTACGAAGTTTATGAAACTTGTAGAGAATGCTCGTGTCGCCAATCGAGAGCACTCCTGCAAGTTTGAAGATGATCGTACGGTCGGTTCAGGTTTCTCGATGAATTTACATGCAGCTACGAAGGGACTTGGTCGCTGAGCGGAAATTCGGATGATGACAATTATTTTCAAACTCCGCTTCCAGCCGTACGAAGTTTATGAAACTTGTAGAGAATGCTCGTGTCGCCAATCGAGAGCACTCCTGCAAGTTTGAAGATGATCGTACGGTCGGTTCACATTTCTCGATGAACTTACATGCAGCTACGAAGGGACTTGGTCGCTAAGCGGAAATTCGGATGATGACAATTTTTTTCAAACTCTGCTTCCAGCCGTACAAAGTTTATGAAACTTGTAGAGAATGCTCGTGTCCCCAATTGAGGGCACTCCTGCAAGTTTAAAGAAGATCGTACGGTCGGTTCGAATTTCTCGATGAACTTACATACAGCTACGACGTGACTTGGTCGCTGAGCGGAAACTGCGTTGTAGATGACAATTTGTGTCTAACTCCCCTTCCAGCCATACGAAGTTTATGAAACTTGTACAAAATGCTCGTGTCGCCAATCGAGAGCACTCCTGCAAGTTTGAAGATGATCGTGCGGTCGGTTCAGATTTCTCGATGTACTTACATGCAGCTACGAAGGGACTTGGTCGCTGAGCGGAAATTCGGATGATGACAATTTGTGTCTAACTCCCCTTCCAGCCGTACGAAGTTTCTGAAACTTGTAGATAATGCTCGTGTCGCCAATCGAGAGCACTCCTGCAAGTTTGAAGAAGATCGTACGTTCGGTTCGCATTTCTCGATGAACTTACATACAGCTACGACGGGACTTGGTCGCTGTGCGGAGACGGCGTTGTACATGACAATTTGTGTCTAACTCCCCTTCCAGCCGTACGAAGTTTATGAAACTTGTAGAGAATGCTCGTGTCGCCAATCGAGAGCACTCCTGCAAGTTTGAAGATGATCGTACGGTCGGTTCAGGTTTCTCGATGAATTTACATGCAGCTACGAAGGGACTTGGTCGCTGAGCGGAAATTCGGATGATGACAATTATTTTCAAACTCCGCTTCCAGCCGTACGAAGTTTATGAAACTTGTACAGCATGCTCGTGTCGCCAATCGAGAGCACTTCTGCAAGTTTGAAGATGATCGTACGGTCGGTTCAGATTTCTCGATGAACTTACATACACCTACGGCGGGACATAGTCGCTGAACGGGAACTATCCAGTACTGCGTTGTATTTGACAATTTGTGTCTAACTCCCCTTCCAGCCGTACGAAGTTTCTGAAACTTGTAGATAATGCTCGTGTCGCCAATCGAGAGCACTCCTGCAAGTTTGAAGATGATCGTACGGTCGGTTCAGATTTCTCGATGAACTTACATGCAGCTACGAAGGGACTTGGTCGCTAAGAGGAAATTCGGATGATGACAATTTTTTTCAAACTCCGCTTCCAGCCGTACGAAGTTTATGAAACTTGTAGAGAATGCTCGTGTCCCCAATTGAGGGCACTCCTGCACGTTTAAAGAAGATCGTACGGTCGGTTCGAATTTCTCGATGAACTTACATACAGCTACGACGGGACTTGGTCGCTGTGCGGAGACGGCGTTGTACATGACAATTTGTGTCTAACTCCCCTTCCAGCCGTACGAAGTTTCTGAAACTTGTAGATAATGCTCGTGTCGCCAATCGAGAGCACTCCTGCAAGTTTGAAGAAGATCGTATGTTCGGTTCGCATTTCTCGATGAACTTACATACAGCTACGACGGGACTTGGTCGCTGTGCGGAGACGGCGTTGTACATGACAATTTGTGTCTAACTCCCCTTCCAGCCGTACGAAGTTTATGAAACTTGTACAGAATGCTCGTGTCGCCATTCGAGAGCACTCCTGCAAGTTTGAAGATGATCGTACTGTCGGTTCAGATTTCTCGATGAACTTACATGCAGCTGCGAAGGGACTTGGTCGCTAAGCGGAAATTCGGATGATGACAACTTTTTTCAAACTCCCCTTCCAGCCGTACGAAGTTTATGAAACTTGTAGAGAATGCTCGTGTCGCCAATCGAGAGCACTCCTGCAAGTTTGAAGATGATCGTACGGTCGGTTCACATTTCTCGATGAACTTACATACAGCTACGACGGGACTTTGTCGCTGAACGGGAACTATCCAGTACTGCGTTGTAGATGACAATTTGTGTCTAACTCCCCTTCCAGCCGTACGAAGTTTATGAAACTTGTACAGAATGCTCGTGTCGCCATTCGAGAGCACTCCTGCAAGTTTGAGAAGATCGTACGGTCGGTTCACATTTCTCGATGAACTTACATACAGCTACGACGGGACTTTGTCGCTGAACGGGTACTATCCAGTACAGCGTTGTAGATGACAATTTGTGTCTAACTCCCCTTCCAGCCGTACGAAGTTTATGAAACTTGTAGAGAATGCTCGTGTCGCCAATCGAGAGCACTCCTGCAAGTTTGAAGATGATCGTACGGTCGGTTCACATTTCTCGATGAACTTACATGCAGCTACGAAGGGACTTGGTCGCTAAGCGGAAATTCGGATGATGACAATTTTTTTCAAACTCTGCTTCCAGCCGTACAAAGTTTATGAAACTTGTAGAGAATGCTCGTGTCCCCAATTGAGGGCACTCCTGCAAGTTTAAAGAAGATCGTACGGTCGGTTCGAATTTCTCGATGAACTTACATACAGCTACGACGTGACTTGGTCGCTGAGCGGAAACTGCGTTGTAGATGACAATTTGTGTCTAACTCCCCTTCCAGCCATACGAAGTTTATGAAACTTGTACAAAATGCTCGTGTCGCCAATCGAGAGCGCTCCTGCAAGTTTGAAGATGATCGTGCGGTCGGTTCAGATTTCTCGATGTACTTACATGCAGCTACGAAGGGACTTGGTCGCTGAGCGGAAATTCGGATGATGACAATTTGTGTCTAACTCCCCTTCCAGCCGTACGAAGTTTCTGAAACTTGTAGATAATGCTCGTGTCGCCAATCGAGAGCACTCCTGCAAGTTTGAAGAAGATCGTACGTTCGGTTCGCATTTCTCGATGAACTTACATTGTATGAAAACTTGGAAACGCAGCAGTGAGAAATTAGTCAATTTAAAATTACAAAAAACTTTTTTAATCAAATGTAAAAAGAATAGAATCATTCCACGACACATTATCTCATATAACTTCCTACACAACAATAGTTTTTTCAGCCAACGAACGAATAACAAACTCAATAATCTGCTTAATAGAACACAAAACTCTGCGCTGAGATTTGAATTGTTAGATTTGCATGAAAAAGAAAGGGCATTAAACCGAGAGATTTCTTTAATGAAGAATAGGATTTATTACCATCTTCCATCCGATATTGCCGACAACTTTTTCCTTTACCAACAACGAAATTTGCACAAACAATTCATGTCTCGACGCCACAATTTTATTAATAAATTCAATAGACTTGTTAACGCACAGCAAAGGAACCATGTAGGCCCATCCGACAAATGGTTCAAAAACTTATCCAATACTGAGATTCCTGAAAGAGTAAAGGACACATTAGCGTTAGGACCCAAATTCGCGCTACCCACTAACAAGAAAAACTTACCACTATTGCCTATGCTTGGTGCCGTTGAGGATGTTGCCACACGTTTACCACCTGAAAAGAAACAGGAATTCATTTTCGAGGCTAATAGTAAGATACATACTTACATTAGGATTAATAACAGCGAAAGTCAGAATTTATCACCTCTGTCTAGAAACATTAATCACACTCGACGTTTCTTGAAGCAACATCCTGAATTGATCTTTACTAAGGCAGATAAGGGTAATGTCACCGTAGCCGTTCAAAAAGCTAATTACATAGATTCCATGAATAACTTGCTCAGTGATCGTGAAACTTACATAGAGAGTAGACATGAATACACCTCCACCTTTGAAAAACAGAACAATAAAATCGTTGCTGTGTGGGCACGCAGAGGCTGGATCTCTGAAAATGTTGCTAGATCTCTCAGACCTCACTGTAGTATCACGCCTAGAGCGTATGGGTTACCTAAAATTCACAAACCTGTATTAGCCTGGAGAATAATAGTGTCTACGATTAACGGTCCCACATACAATCTCGCATCTTACCTTAGCGAGAAATTATCCGAAATAGTAGGGAGATCTCAATATCATGTAAAGGATAGTTGGAGTTTTGCACAAGATATCGGTGACGTTAACTTTCCGTCAGATCATGTACTAATTTCTCTTGATGTCACTGCGTTGTTCACGAATGTCCCCATTGATCTTGCCATTGAAATCATAGCGAATAGATGGGATTCATTAAAGAACTCTGTGAAAATACCTAAAACAGAATTCTTAGAAGCGGTTCGTTTTTGCCTCCACGCTACTGTGTTTAAATTCGATAATAAGATTTACAAGCAAACCTTTGGATGCGCAATGGGCTCTCCGTTGTCCCCTGTTGTAGCGAACTTAGTCATGGAGGAATTAGAACAGACTATCATTCCTACGCTATCATTTCAGTTGCCTTTTTACAAAAGATACGTGGACGATATTGTGACCGCTGTACCACCTGACAAAATTGAAGAAATCGTTTCCAAATTTAATAGTTTTCACCCTAGGTTAAAGTTCACGCATGAAATTGAAGTGGAAGGTAAAATAAATTTTTTGGATACTACCTTAATCAGAAAGGACAACGGTATCATCACTGATTGGTATCATAAAGATACGTGGTCTGGCAGATATATCAACTTCAATTCTGCACACCCTGTCTGTCATAAAACAGGACTGGTTATTGGTTTAATTGACCGTGCATTAAAACTATCTGACATTTCTTTTAGACAAAAGAACTTAGATTTGATCAGACGCACCTTATCTGAGAATAACTACCCCTCACAATTCGTCAATAGGCTTATCAAGCAGCGCACACATGACTATTACCATCCTGTGGCTGCTGAAGCTGAAAAGGAATTAAGAGCAAATATTAGGGGACAGATTAACGTGTTTAACACCGTAGTTTTACCATATGTACCAAATGTTTCCGACAATCTGAAACGTGTACTTAGGAAGTACAACATGCACACCATTTACTCAATTCCCAATTCCACACGATCCTTGTTTCCACCCATCAAGGATCCTGTTCCCAAAGACAGACTGACCGGCGTTGTATACCACATCCCATGTTCGCATTGTGATTCTTGTTACATTGGTCAGACATCCCGCAACATCAAAGCTCGCATCTATGAACATAAAAGAAATAAGTATGGGCCGGAAGAACAATACACAGCGCTAACTAAACACATGATGGATAACGACCATTTTTTAAATTTTGACGAGACATCTATCCTACATCATGAAAACAATTACCATCGTAGATTGCACCTGGAGACTTTTGAGATTATAAAACATCATAACAGTGTAAATCTCAGGTATGAAAAACCTAGTATTGCAGAGTACTACTCATCATTTTTCACCTGCAATAATTAGTCTTCAGTGCCTTGGCATCTCTGTTTCTGCAACAGTCTTGAAAATATGCCAGGATGTAAACAACATCAGATGTTCTCTCAATCTTTTGACAGTTTCCATAACCTCACTGTCCATGGTGGGCATCTCGTTGTGGTATTTGGCCCCAGCACGACTCCATATTGGATCGGTTGGGTGTGCTAAGCGTCACCTTGCGCCTAAATATGTGAACTTCCGAGAGCTCTGTTTATGTTCAAACCGTTAATAAGAGCGGCAATGTAAATAAGTTTGAATACTTCTCCTTTCTGTCCGTTTTGTCCTTCATCTCCATGTGTGACCGAGACTTGCTTTAATCTGCACAGTCTTTAACAAACCTTTGATACACACACCTCATGTAAGTAGCGTGCACTGTCCTCCTTCATATACACGTTTTCAATTATCAATTTATCTTCTCCGTTATTTCATATAGCTTCTTTAACAATTTAACTTATTCTCATTCGTTAAAATTCACTTTAATTATAAGACGCATGTCGCTTTTATTTTTTATCTCTTTAATATATTGTTCCTTAATTACTAGTACATATCTTAATTCCTTTGCTCTTTCTTTCCGTATACACAGATTTCTTAGTCCTTGAGAAGGGCCAGATATACTGGCCGAAACGTCGGACAAATTTTAGCTTCACTTTCTAATATAGACCGAGAGTTACGCCAAAGAAAATTGCCACAACATCATTGGATCCGGTCAACTACAACAAACATACATCTAGAACTTACATACAGCTACGACGAGACTTGGTCGCTGTCGGAAACTGCGTTGTAGATGACAATTTGTGTCTAACTCCCCTTCCAGCAGTGCGAAGTTTATGAAACTTATAGAGAATGCTCGTGTCGCCAATCGAGAGCACTCCTGCAAGTTTGAAGATGATCGTATGGTCGGTTCACATTTCTCGATGAACTTACATGCAGCTACGACGGGACTTAGTCGCTGAACGGGAACTATCCAGTACTGCGTTGTAGATGACAATTTGTGTCTAACTCCCCTTCCAGCCGTACGAAGTTTATGAAACTTGTACAGAATGCTCGTGTCGCCATTCGAGAGCACTCCTGCAAGTTTGAAGATGATCGTACTGTCGGTTCAGATTTCTCGATGAACTTACATGCAGCTGCGACGGGGCTTTGTCGCTGAACGGGAACTATCCAGTACTGCGTTGTAGATGGCAATTTGTGTCTAACTCCCCTTCCAGCCGTACGAAGTTTATGAAACTTGTAGAGAATGCTCGTGTCGCCAATCGAGAGCACTCCTGCAAGTTTGAAGATGATCGTACGGTCGGTTCGCATTTCTCGATGTACTTACATACAGCTACGACGGGACTTGGTCGCTGAGCGGAATCTGCGTCGTAGATGACAATTTTTTTCAAACTCCGCTTCCAGCCGTACGAAGTTTATGAAACTTTTACAGAATGCTCGTGTCGCCATTCGAGAGCACTCCTGCAAGTTTGAAGATGATCGTACGGTCGGTTCAGATTTCTCGATGAACTTACATGCAGCTACGAAGGGACTTGGTCGCTAAGAGGAAATTCGGATGATGACAATTTTTTTCAAACTCCGCTTCCAGCCGTACGAAGTTTATGAAACTTGTAGAGAATGCTCGTGTCCCCAATTGAGGGCACTCCTGCAAGTTTAAAGAAGATCGTACGGTCGGTTCGAATTTCTCGATGAACTTACATACAGCTACGACGGGACTTGGTCGCTGAGCGGAAACTGCGTTGTAGATGACAATTTGTGTCTAACTCTCCTTCCAGCCATACGAAGTTTATGAAACTTGTACAAAATGCTCGTGTCGCCAATCGAGAGCACTCCTGCAAGTTTGAAGATGATCGTGCGGTCGGTTCAGATTTCTCGATGTACTTACATGCAGCTACGAAGGGACTTGGTCGCTGAGCGGAAATTCGGATGATGACAATTTGTGTCTAACTCCCCTTCCAGCCGTACGAAGTTTCTGAAACTTGTAGATAATGCTCGTGTCGCCAATCGAGAGCACTCCTGCAAGTTTGAAGAAGATCGTACGTTCGGTTCGCATTTCTCGATGAACTTACATACAGCTACGACGGGACTTGGTCGCTGTCGGAAACTGCGTTGTAGATGACAATTTGTGTCTAACTCCCCTTCCAGCAGTGCGAAGTTTATGAAACTTATAGAGAATGCTCGTGTCGCCAATCGAGAGCACTCCTGCAAGTTTGAAGATGATCGTACGGTCGGTTCACATTTCTCGATGAACTTACATGCAGCTACGACGGGACTTAGTCGCTGAACGGGAACTATCCAGTACTGCGTTGTAGATGAAAATTTTTTTCAAACTCCGCTTCCAGGCGTACGAAGTTTATGAAACTTTTACAGAATGCTCGTGTCGCCATTCGAGAGCACTCCTGCAAGTTTGACGAAGATCGTACGGTCGGTTCGCATTTCTCGATGAACTTACATACAGCTACGACGGGACTTGGTCGCTGAGCGGAAATTCGGAAGATGACAATTTGTGTCTAACTCCCCTTCCAGCCGTACGAAGTTTATGAAACTTGTACAGAATGCTCGTGTCGCCAATCGAGAGCACTCCTGCAAGTTTGAAGCTGATCGCATGGTCGGTTCAGATTTCTCGATGAACTTACATGCAGCTACGAAGGGACTTGGTCGCTGAGCGGAAATTCGGAAGATGACAATTTGTGTCTAGCTCCCCTTCCAGCCGTACGAAGTTTATGAAACTTGTAGAGAATGCTCGTGTCGCCAATCGAGAGCACTCCTGCAAGTTTGAAGATGATCGTACGGTCGGTTCGCATTTCTCGATGAACTTACATACAGCTACGACGGGACTTTGTCGCTGAACGGGAACTATCCAGTACTGCGTTGTAGATGGCAATTTGTGTCTAACTCCCCTTCCAGCCGTACGAAGTTTATGAAACTTGTACAGCATGCTCGTGTCGTCAATCGAGAGCACTCCTGCAAGTTTGAAGATGATCGTACGGTCGGTTCGCATTTCTCGATGAACTTACATACAGCTACGACGGGACTTTGTCGCTGAACGGGAACTATCCAGTACTGCGTTGTAGATGGCAATTTGTGTCTAACTCCCCTTCCAGCCGTACGAAGTTTATGAAACTTGTAGAGAATGCTCGTGTCGCCAATCGAGAGCACTCCTGCAAGTTTGAAGATGATCGTACGGCCGGTTCAGATTTCTCGATGAACTTACATTCCGCTACGAAGGGACTTGGTCGCTGAGCGGAAATTCGGATGATGACAATTTGTGTCTAACTCCCCTTCCAGCCGTACGAAGTTTATGAAACTTGTAGAGAATGCTCGTGCCGCCAACCGAGAGCACTCCTGCGAGTTTGAAGAAGATCGTACGGTCGGTTCGCATTTCTCGATGAACTTACATAGAGCAACGACGGGACTTGGTCGCTGAGCGGAAACTGCGTTGTAGATGACAATTTGTGTCTAACTCCCCTTCCAGCCGTACGAAGTTTATGAAACTTGTACAGAATGCTCGTGTCGCCAATCGAGAGCACTCCTGCAAGTTTGAAGATGATCGTACGGTCGGTTCGCATTTCTCGATGAACTTACATACAGCTACGACGGGACTTGGTCGCTGAGCGGAAATTCGGAAGATGACAATTTGTGTCTAACTCCCCTTCCAGCCGTACGAAGTTTATGAAACTTGTAGAGAATGCTCGTGTCGCCAATCGAGAGCACTCCTGCAAGTTTGAAGATGATCGTACGGTCGGTTCAGGTTTCTCGATGAACTTACATGCAGCTACGAAGGGACTTGGTCGCTGAGCGGAAATTCGGATGATGACAATTTGTGTCTAACTCCCCTTCCAGCCGTACGAAGTTTATGAAACTTGTACAGCATGCTCGTGTCGTCAATCGAGAGCACTCCTGCAAGTTTGACGAAGATCGTACGATCGGTTCGCATTTCTCGATAAACTTACATACATCTACGACGGGACTTGGTCGCTGAGCAGAAACTGCGTTGTACATGACAATTTGTGTCTAACTCCCCTTCCAGCCGTACGAAGTTTATGAAACTTGTACAGAATGCTCGTGTCGCCATTCGAGAGCACTCCTGCAAGTTTGAAGAAGATCGTACGGTCGGTTCACATTTCTCGATGAACTTACATACAGCTACGACGGGACTTGGTCGCTGAGCGGAAACTGCGTCGTAGATGAAATTTTTTTTCAAACTCCGCTTCCAGCCGTACGAAGTTTATGAAACTTGTACAACATGCTCGTGTCGTCAATCGAGAGCACTCCTGCAAGTTTGACGAAGATCGTACGATCGGTTCGCATTTCTCGATGAACTTACATGCAGCTACGAAGGGACTTGGTCGCTGAGCGGAAATTCGGAAGATGACAATTTGTGTCTAACTCCCCTTCCAGCCGTACGAAGTTTATGAAACTTGTAGAGAATGCTCGTGTCGCCAATCGAGAGCACTCCTGCAAGTTTGAAGATGATCGTACGGTCGGTTCACATTTCTCGATGAACTTACATGCAGCTACGAAGGGACTTGGTCGCTGAGCGGAAATTCGGATGATGACAATTTGTGTCTAACTCCCCTTCCAGCCGTACGAAGTTTATGAAACTTGTAGAGAATGCTCGTGTCGCCAATCGAGAGCACTCCTGCAAGTTTGAAGATGATCGTACGGTCGGTTCGCATTTCTCGATGAACTTACATACAGCTACGACGGGACTTGGTCGCTGAGCGGAAACTGCGTTGTAGATGACAATTTGTGTCTAACTCCCCTTCCAGCCGTACGAAGTTTATGAAACTTGTACAGAATGCTCGTGTCGCCAATCGAGAGCACTCCTGCAATTTTGAAGATGATCGTACGGTCGGTTCGCATTTCTCGATGAACTTACATACAGCTACGACGGGACTTGGTCGCTGAGCGGAAATTCGGAAGATGACAATTTGTGTCTAACTCCCCTTCCAGCCGTACGAAGTTTATGAAACTTGTAGAGAATGCTCGTGTCGCCAATCGAGAGCACTCCTGCAAGTTTGAAGATGATCGTACGGTCGGTTCAGGTTTCTCGATGAACTTACATGCAGCTACGAATGGACTTGGTCGCTGAGCGGAAATTCGGATGATGACAATTTGTGTCTAACTCCCCTTCCAACCGTACGAAGTTTATGAAACTTGTACAGCATGCTCGTGTCGTCAATCGAGAGCACTCCTGCAAGTTTGACGAAGATCGTACGATCGGTTCGCATTTCTCGATAAACTTACATACATCTACGACGGGACTTGGTCGCTGAGCAGAAACTGCGTTGTACATGACAATTTGTGTCTAACTCCCCTTCCAGCCGTACGAAGTTTATGAAACTTGTACAGAATGCTCGTGTCGCCATTCGAGAGCACTCCTGCAAGTTTGAAGAAGATCGTACGGTCGGTTCACATTTCTCGATGAACTTACATACAGCTACGACGGGACTTGGTCGCTGAGCGGAAACTGCGTCGTAGATGAAATTTTTTTTCAAACTCCGCGTCCAGCCGTACGAAGTTTATGAAACTTGTACAGCATGCTCGTGTCGTCAATCGAGAGCACTCCTGCAAGTTTGACGAAGATCGTACGGTCGGTTCGCATTTCTCGATGAACTTACATACAGCTACGACGGGACTTTGTCGCTGAACGGGAACTATCCAGTACTGCGTTGTAGATGGCAATTTGTGTCTAACTCCCCTTCCAGCCGTACGAAGTTTATGAAACTTGTAGAGAATGCTCGTGTCGCCAATCGAGAACACTCCTGCAAGTTTGAAGATGATCGTACGGTCGGTTCACATTTCTCGATGAACTTACATGCAGCTACGAAGGGACTTGGTCGCTAAGCGGAAATTCGGATGATGACAATTTTTTGCAAACTCTGCTTCCAGCCGTAAGAAAGTTTATGAAACTTGTACAGCATGCTCGTGTCGCCAATCGAGAGCACTCCTGCAAGTTTGAAGATGATCGTACGGTCGGTGCAGATTTCTGGATGAACTTACATGCAGCTACGAAGGGACTTGGTCGCTGAGCGGATATTCGGGTGATGACAATTTTTTTCATACTCCGCTTCCAGCCGTACGAAGTTTATCAAACTTGTACAGCATGCTCGTGTCGTTAATCGAGAGCACTCCTGCAAGTTTGAAGAAGATCGTACGGTCGGTTCGCATTTCTCCATGAACTTACATGCAGCTACGACGGGACTTAGTCGCTGAACGGGAACTATCCAGTACTGCGTTGTACATGACAATTTGTGTCTAACTCCCCTTCCAGCCGTACGAAGTGTATGAAACTTGTACAGAATGCTCGTGTCGCCATTCGAGAGCACTCCTGCAAGTTTGAAGATGATCGTACTGTCGGTTCAGATTTCTCGATGAACTTACATGCAGCTGCGAAGGGACTTGGTCGCTAAGCGGAAATTCGGATGATGACAACTTTTTTCAAACTCCCCTTCCAGCCGTACGAAGTTTATGAAACTTGTAGAGAATGCTCGTGTCGCCAATCGAGAGCACTCCTGCAAGTTTGAAGAAGATCGTACGGTCGGTTCGCATTTCTCGATGAACTTACATACAGCTACGACGGGACTTGGTCGCTGAGCGGAAACTGCGTCGTAGATGTCAATTTTTTTCAAACTCCGCTTCCAGGCGTACGAAGTTTATGAAACTTTTACAGAATGCTCGTGTCGCCATTCGAGAGCACTCCTGCAAGTTTGAAGATGATCATACGGTCGGTTCAGATTTCTGGATGAACTTACATACAGCTACGACGGGACTTTGTCGCTGAACGGGAACTATCCAGTACTGCGTTGTAGACGACAATTTGTGTCTAACTCCCCTTCCAGCCGTACGAAGTTTATGAAACTTTACAGAATGCTCGTGTCGCCATTCGAGAGCACTCCTGCAAGTTTGAAGAAGATCGTACGGTCGGTTCACATTTCTCGATGAACTTACATACAGCTACGACGGGACTTTGTCGCTGAACGGGAACTATCCAGTACTGCGTTGTAGATGCCAATTTGTGTCTAACTCCCCTTCCAGCCGTACGAAGTTTATGAAACTTGTAGAGAATGCTCGTGTCGCCAATCGAGAGCACTCCTGCAAGTTTGAAGAAGATCGTACGGTCGGTTCACATTTCTCGATGAACTTACATACACCTACGACGGGACTTGGTCGCTGAGCGGAAATTCAGATGATGAAAATTGTTTTCAAACTCCGCTTCCAGCCGTACGAAGTTTATGAAACTTGTACAGCATGCTCGTGTCGTCAATCGAGAGCACTGCTGCAAGTTTGAAAAAGATCGTACGGTCGGTTCGCATTTCTCCATGAACTTACATACAGCTACGACGGGACTTGGTCGCTGAGCGGAAACTGCGTTGTAGATGACAATTTGTGTCTAACTCCCCTTCCAGCCGTACGAAGTTTATGAAACTTGTACAGAATGCTCGTGTCGCCAATGGAAAGCACTCCTGCAAGTTTGAAGATGATCGTACGGTCGGTTCAGATTTCTCGATGAACTTACATGCAGCTACGAAGGGACTTGGTCGCTGAGCGGAAATTCGGATGATGACCACTTTTTTCAAACTCCGCTTCCAGCCGTACGAAGTTTATGAAACTTATACAGCATGCTCGTGTCGTCAATCGAGAGCACTCCTGCAAGTTTGACGAAGATCGTACGATCGGTTCGCATTTCTCGATAAACTTACATACAGCTACGACGGGACTTGGTCGCTGAGCGGAAACTGCGTTGTACAGGACAATTTGTGTCTAACTCCCCTTCCAGCCGTACGAAGTTTACGAAACTTGTACAGAATGCTCGTGTCGCCAATCGAGAGCCGGTTCACATTTCTCGATGAACTTACATACAGCTACGACGGGACTTTGTCGCTGAACGGGAACTATCCAGTACTGCGTTGTAGATGACAATTTGTGTCTAACTCCCCTTCCAGCCGTACGAAGTTTATGAAACTTGTAAAGCATGCTCGTGTCGTCAATCGAGAGCACTCCTGCAAGTTTGAAGAAGATCGTACGGTCGGTTCCCATTTCTCGATGAACTTACATACAGCCACGACGGGAATTGGTCGCTGAGCGGAAACTGCGTTGTAGATGACAATTTGTGTCTAACTCCCCTTCCAGCCGTACGAAGTTTATGAAACTTGTAGAGAATGCTCGTGACGTCAATCGAGAGCACTCCTGCAAGTTTGAAGAAGATCGTACGGTCGGTTCGCATTTCTCGATGAACTTACATACAGCTACGATGGGACTTGGTCGCTGTCGGAAACTGCGTTGTAGATGACAATTTGTGTCTAACTCCCCTTCCAGCCGTGCGCAGTTTATGAAACTTATAGAGAATGCTCGTGTCGCCAATCGATAGCACTCCTGCAAGTTTGAAGATGATCGTACGGTCGGTTCAGATTTCTCGATGAACTTACATGCAGCTACGAAGGGACTTGGTCGCTGAGCGGAAATTCGGATGATGACATTTTTTTTCAAACTCCGCTTCCAGCCGTACGAAATTTATGAAACTTGTACTGCTCGTGTCGTCAATCGAGAGCACTCCTGCAAGTTTGAAGAAGATCGTACGGTGGATTCACATTTCTCGATGAACTTACATACACCTACGACGGGACTTATTCGGTGACCGGGAACTATCCAGTACTGCGTTGTAGATGACAATTTGTGTCTAACTCCCCTTCCAGCCGTATGAAGTTTATGAAACTTGTAGAGAATGCTCGTGTCGCCAATCGATAGCACTCCTGCAAGTTTGAAGAAGATCGTACGGTCGGTTCACATTTCTCGATGAACTTACATGCAGCTACGACGGGACTTAGTCGCTGAACGGGAACTATCCAGTACTGCTTTGTAGATGACAATTTGTGTCTAACTCCCCTTCCAGCCGTACGAAGTTTATCAAACTTCTACAGAATGCTCGTGTCGCCAATCGAGAGCACACCTGCAAGTTTGAAGATGATCGTACGGTCGGTTCAGATTTCTCGATGAACTTACATACACCTACGACGGGACTTGGTCGCTGAGCGGAAATTCAGATGATGAAAATTGTTTTCAAACTCCGCTTCCAGCCGTACGAAGTTTATGAAACTTGTACAGCATGCTCGTGTCGTCAATCGAGAGCACTGCTGCAAGTTTGAAAAAGATCGTACGGTCGGTTCGCATTTCTCCATGAACTTACATACAGCTACGACGGGACTTGGTCGCTGAGCGGAAACTGCGTTGTAGATGACAATTTGTGTCTAACTCCCCTTCCAGCCGTACGAAGTTTATGAAACTTGTACAGAATGCTCGTGTCGCCAATCGAAAGCACTTCTGCAAGTTTGAAGATGATCGTACGGTCGGTTCAGATTTCTCGATGAACTTACATGCAGCTACGAAGGGACTTGGTCGCTGAGCGGAAATTCGGATGATGACAATTTGTGTCTAACGCCCCTTCCAGCAGTGCGAAGTTTATGAAACTTGTACAGCATACTCGTGTCGCCAATCGAGAGCACTCCTGCAAGTTTGAAGATCATCGTACGGTCGGTTCACATTTCTCGATGAACTTACATGCAGCTACGAAGGGACTTGGTCGCTGAGCGGATATTCGGATGATGACAATTTTTTTCAAACTCCGCTTCCAGCCGTACGAAGTTTCTCAAACTTGTACAGCATGCTCGTGTCGTCAATCGAGAGCACTCCTGCAAGTTTGAAGAAGATCGTACGGTCGGTTCAGATTTCTGGATGAACTTACATGCAGCTACGAAGGGACTTGGTCGCTGAGCGGATATTCGGATGATGACAATTTTTTTCAAACTCCGCTTCCAGCCGTACGGAGTTTCTCAAACTTGTACAGCATGCTCGTGTCGTCAATCGAGAGCACTCCTGCAAGTTTGAAGAAGATCGTACGGTCGGTTCGCATTTCTCCATGAACTTACATACAGCTACGACGGGACTTGGTCGCTGAGCGGAAACTGCGTTGTACAGGACAATTTGTGTCTAACTCCCCTTCCAGTCGTACGAAGTTTACGAAACTTGTACAGAATGCTCGTGTCGCCAATCGAGAGCCGGTTCACATTTCTCGATGAACTTACATACAGCTACGACGGGACTTTGTCGCTGAACGGGAACTATCCAGTACTGCGTTGTAGATGACAATTTGTGTCTAACTCCCCTTCCAGCCGTACGAAGTTTATGAAACTTGTAAAGCATGCTCGTGTCGTCAATCGAGAGCACTCCTGCAAGTTTGAAGAAGATCGTACGGTCGGTTCCCATTTCTCGATGAACTTACATACAGCCACGACGGGAATTGGTCGCTGAGCGGAAACTGCGTTGTAGATGACAATTTGTGTCTAACTCCTCTTCCAGCCGTACGAAGTTTATGAAACTTGTAGAGAATGCTCGTGACGTCAATCGAGAGCACTCCTGCAAGTTTGAAGAAGATCGTACGGTCGGTTCACATTTCTCGATGAACTTACATACACCTACGACGGGACTTATTCGCTGAACGGGAACTATCCAGTACTGCGTTATAGATGCCAATTTGTGTCTAACTCCCCTTCCAGCCGTACGAAGTTTATGAAACTTGTAGAGAATGCTCGTGTCGCCAATCGAGAGCACTCCTGCAAGTTTGAAGAAGATCGTACGGTCGGTTCACATTTCTCGATGAACTTACATACACCTACGACGGGACTTATTCGGTGACCGGGAACTATCCAGTACTGCGTTGTAGATGACAATTTGTGTCTAACTCCCCTTCCAGCCGTACGAAGTTTATGAAACTTGAACAGAATGCTCGTGTCGCCAATCGAGAGCCGGTTCACATTTCTCGATGAACTTACATACAGCTACGACGGGACTTTGTCGCTGAACGGGAACTATCCAGTACTGCGTTGTAGATGACAATTTGTGTCTAACTCCCCTTCCAGCCGTACGAAGTTTATGAAACTTTACAGAATGCTCGTGCCGCCATTCGAGAGCACTCCTGCAAGTTTGAAGAAGATCGTACGGTCGGTTCACATTTCTCGATGAACTTACATACAGCTACGACGGGACTTTGTCGCTGAACGGGAACTATCCAGTACTGCGTTGTAGATGCCAATTTGTGTCTAACTCCCCTTCCAGCCGTACGAAGTTTATGAAACTTGTAGAGAATGCTCGTGTCGCCAATCGAGAGCACTCCTGCAAGTTTGAAGATGATCGTACGGTCGGTTCGCATTTCTCGATGAACTTACATACAGCTACGACGGGACTTGGTCGCTGAGCGGAAACTGCGTCGTAGATGTCAATTTTTTTCAAACTCCGCTTCCAGGCGTACGAAGTTTATGAAACTTTTACAGAATGCTCGTGTCGCCATTCGAGAGCACTCCTGCAAGTTTGAAGATGATCATACGGTCGGTTCAGATTTCTGGATGAACTTACATACAGCTACGACCGGACTTGGTCGCTGAGCGGAAACTGCGTTGTAGATGACAATTTGTGTCTAACTCCCCTTCCAGCCGTACGAAGTTTATGAATCTTGTACAGAATGCTCGTGTCGCCAATCGAGAGCACTCCTGCAAGTTTCACGTAGATCGTACGATCGGTTCGCATTTCTCGATGAACTTACATGCAGCTACGAAGGGACTTGGTCGCTGAGCGGAAATTCGGAAGATGACAATTTGTGTGTAACTCCCCTTCCAGCCGTACGAAGTTTATGAAACTTGTAGAGAATGCTCGTGTCGCCAATCGAGAGCACTCCTGCAAGTTTGAAGATGACCGTACGGTCGGTTCAGATTTCTGGATGAACTTACATGCAGCTACGAAGGGACTTGGTCGCTGAGCGGATATTCGGATGATGACAATTTTTTTCAAACTCCGCTTCCAGCCGTACGAAGTTTATCAAACTTGTACAGCATGCTCGCGTCGTCAATCGAGAGCACTCCTGCAAGTTTGAAGAAGATCGTACGGTCGGTTCACATTTCTCGATGAACTTACATGCAGCTACGACGGGACTTGGTCGCTGAGCAGAAACTGCGTTGTACATGACAATTTGTGTCTAACTCCCCTTCCAGCCGTACGAAGTTTATGAAACTTGTACAGAATGCTCGTGTCGCCATTCGAGAGCACTCCTGCAAGTTTGAAGAAGATCGTACGGTCGGTTCACATTTCTCGATGAACTTACATACAGCTACGACGGGACTTGGTCGCTGAGCGGAAACTGCGTCGTAGATGAAATTTTTTTTCAAACTCCGCGTCCAGCCGTACGAAGTTTATGAAACTTGTACAGCATGCTCGTGTCGTCAATCGAGAGCACTCCTGCAAGTTTGACGAAGATCGTACGGTCGGTTCGCATTTCTCGATGAACTTACATACAGCTACGACGGGACTTTGTCGCTGAACGGGAACTATCCAGTACTGCGTTGTAGATGGCAATTTGTGTCTAACTCCCCTTCCAGCCGTACGAAGTTTATGAAACTTGTAGAGAATGCTCGTGTCGCCAATCGAGAGCACTCCTGCAATTTTGAAGATGATCGTACGGTCGGTTCGCATTTCTCGATGAACTTACATACAGCTACGACGGGACTTGGTCGCTGAGCGGAAATTCGGAAGATGACAATTTGTGTCTAACTCCCCTTCCAGCCGCACGAAGTTTATGAAACTTGTAGAGAATGCTCGTGTCGCCAATCGAGAGCACTCCTGCAAGTTTGAAGATGATCGTACGGTCGGTTCAGGTTTCTCGATGAACTTACATGCAGCTACGAATGGACTTGGTCGCTGAGCGGAAATTCGGATGATGACAATTTGTGTCTAACTCCCCTTCCAACCGTACGAAGTTTATGAAACTTGTACAGCATGCTCGTGTCGTCAATCGAGAGCACTCCTGCAAGTTTGACGAATATCGTACGATCGGTTCGCATTTCTCGATAAACTTACATACAGTGTTGTTTGTTTTAGTTGACCGTGTCCAATGATGCTGTGGATAATTTGTTGGCGTAACGCTCGGTCTATATTAATCAAGGAAGCTACTCTAATTGTCCGACGTTTCGGTCAGTGTATCTGACCCTTCTCAAGGACTGTGAAATCTGTGTAAGTGAAGAAAAGAAAGAAAAGAATTGTAATATGTAATAATGATCAAAGAGGCAATAAACTAATGCAAGAAAACGACTTACGTCTTATAATTAATAGATATTATCAAAATTGAAAGAAGCTAAATTATAAAAATAGATGAAAGAAAAATAGCAAACTGAAACTATATTTATAAGGAAAGACAGTGACGCTACTTACATGAGGTTTCAACGAGATGTTTCTAGCGACTGTGCCGGTTACAAGCAAGTCGCGGTCATAACGTGGAGATGAAGGACACAAAGGACAGATTGAGGGAGGCATTCAAAATTATTTACATTGCCGCTTTTGAAATCAGTTTGAACATAAAAAGAGCTCACGGAGGTTCACCTATTTAGTCGTAAGATGTCATTTAGCTCACCCAGAGCGATCCAATATGGAGTCGTACCGGGGCCATCAAACTAACCAAACTATCCATGATTGACAGTGAGGTTATAAAATCTGTCAAAACATTGAGACCAACAGCTGATGCTGGTTAGAGACTGGCAGATTATTAATCGCTCTGTTACGAGAACAGAGAAACATGAAGCACCAGTTACTAATCATTGCAGGTAAAGAACGATGAATAAAATTCTGCAATACTTGGTTTTTCATATCTGAGATTAACGCTTTTGTGGTGTTTTATTATCTCAAATGTTTCTAGGTGCAGTCTACGATGGTAGTTAGTCTCTGTATGCAAAATGGATGTTTCCTCAAAATTAAAAAGGTGATCGTTATCGATCATGTGTTTGGTGAGTGCGGTGTACTGTTCCTCCGGCCCATATTTATTTCTTTTATGTTCATAGATTCTAGCCTTGATGTTCCGGGATGTTTGTCCAATATAACAAGAGTCACAATGTGAGCATGGGATATGGTATACAACGCCTGTCTTTCGGTCAGCAGGAACAGGATCCTTGATAGGTGGAAACAAGGAGCGAGTGGAGTTGGGAATTGAGTAAATAGTGTGCATATTGTACTTCCTAAATATACGTTTCAGATTGTCGGAAACGTTTGGTACAAAAGGTAAAACTATGGTGTTAAACACGTTAATCGGTCCCCTATTAATAAATCTTAATTCTTTTTCAGCTTCAGCAGCCACAGGATGATAATAGTCATATGTGCGCTGCTTTATAAGCCGGTTGACAAATTGAGAAGGGTAGTTATTCTCCGATAACGTATGTCTGATAATCTAGATTTTTTTGTCTAAATGAAATATCAGAAAGTTTAAGTGCACGGTCAATTAAACCAACGACAAGTCCTGTTTTATGGCTGATAGGATGTGCAGAATTAAAGTTTACGTATCTGCCAGACCACGTATCTTTGTGATACCAATCGGTGATGATGCCAATGTCCTTTCTAATTAAGGTAGTGTCAAGAAAATTAATTCTACCATCTACTTCCACTTCGTGTGTGAATTTTAACCTCTGATGAAAACCATTAAATTTGGAAACGATTTCATCTATTTTGTCAGGTGGTACCGCTGTCACAATGTCGTCCACGTATCTTTTATAGAAAGGCAATTGAAATGATAAGGTGGGAATAATAGTCTGCTCTAATTCCTCCATGACTAGGTTCGCTACAACAGGAGATAACGGAGAACCCATAGCGCATCCAAAGGTTTGTTTGTAGATCTTATTATCAAACTTAAATACAGTGGCATGCAGGCAAAATTCAACAGCTTTTAAAAACTCCATTTTAGGTATTTTCGAGGAGTCCTTTAGTGAATCCCATCTCTTCCCTATAATTTCTATGGCCAGATCTATGGGGACATTGGTGAACAACGCTGTGACATCAAGAGAAATTAGTACGTAATCTGAAGGAATGTTAACGTTGATAATATCATTTGCAAAACTCCAGCTATCCTTTACATGGTATTGCGTGTTCCCTACTATTTTAGCTAATGTTTCGCTCAGGTATGCAGCGAGATTGTATGTAGGACCGTTTATGGTAGACACAATTATTCTCCAAGCTAATACAGGTTTGTGGATTTTAGGTAACCCGTACGCTCTGGGCGTGATGCTGCAGTGAGGTCTGAGAAACCGAGCAACTTTCTCGGAGATCCAGCCCCTACGTGCCCATAAAGAAACGATTTTACTAATCTCTTTTTCAAAGGTGGCAGTGTATTCGTGTCTACTCTCTATGTACGTATCCCTATCACTAAGCATATTGTTCATGGACTCAATGTAACTAGCTTTTTGAACCGCTACGGTGACATTACCCTTATCTGCCTTCGTGACAATTAGTTCAGGATGTTCTTTTAAAAATCGTCGAGTATAATTAATATTTCTGGACAGGGGCGATAAATGTTGACTTTCCCTGTTATTAATTCTAATGTAATCATGTATCTTACTATTAGCCTCGAATCTGAACTCTTGTTTCTTTTCAGGTGGTACTCGTGTGGCGACGTCCTCAACGGCACCAAGCATAGGCAGTAGTGGTAAGTTTTTGTTGTTCGTGGGTAGCGCAAATTTAGGTCCTAATGCTAAGGTGTCTTTCACTCTTTCAGGAATCGCAATGTTGGACAAGTTTTTGAACCATTTGTCTGATGGGCCTACATGGTTCCTTAGCTGTGTGTTAATTAATCTATTAAATTTATTGATAAAATTATGGCGACGAGACATGAATTGTTTGTGCAAATTTCGTTGTTGGTGAAAGAAAAAATTGTCTGCAATATCAGGTGGAAGATGATAATAAATCCTATTCTTCATTAAGTAAATCTCCTGATTTAGTGCTCTTTCTTTTTCATGCAGATCTAACAATTCGAGTCTTAACGCAGAGTTTTGTGTTCTATTTAAGAGATTATTGAGTTTGTCATTTGTTCGTTGGCTAAAGAAACTGTTTGTGTTTAAGAAATTATAGGAGATAATATGTCGAGGAATAATTCTACTATTTCTGCATTTAATTAAAAATGTTTTTTGTAATTTCAGACTTACAAAAAATGTTTTTTGTAATTTCAACTTACATACATCTACGACGGGACTTGGTCGCTGAGCAGAAACTGCGTTGTACATGACAATTTGTGTCTAACTCCCCTTCCAGCCGTACGAAGTTTATGAAACTTGTACAGAATGCTCGTGTCGCCATTCGAGAGCACTCCTGCAAGTTTGAAGAAGATCGTACGGTCGGTTCACATTTCTCGATGAACTTACATACAGCTACGACGGGACTTTGTCGCTGAACGGGAACTATCCAGTACTGCGTTGTAGATGGCAATTTGTGTCTAACTCCCCTTCCAGCCGTACGAAGTTTATGAAACTTGTAGAGAATGCTCGTGTCGCCAATCGAGAACACTCCTGCAAGTTTGAAGATGATCGTACGGTCGGTTCACATTTCTCGATGAACTTACATGCAGCTACGAAGGGACTTGGTCGCTAAGCGGAAATTCGGATGATGACAATTTTTTGCAAACTCTGCTTCCAGCCGTAAGAAAGTTTATGAAACTTGTACAGCATGCTCGTGTCGCCAATCGAGAGCACTCCTGCAAGTTTGAAGATGATCGTACGGTCGGTGCAGATTTCTGGATGAACTTACATGCAGCTACGAAGGGACTTGGTCGCTGAGCGGATATTCGGGTGATGACAATTTTTTTCATACTCCGCTTCCAGCCGTACGAAGTTTATCAAACTTGTACAGCATGCTCGTGTCGTTAATCGAGAGCACTCCTGCAAGTTTGAAGAAGATCGTACGGTCGGTTCGCATTTCTCCATGAACTTACATGCAGCTACGACGGGACTTAGTCGCTGAACGGGAACTATCCAGTACTGCGTTGTACATGACAATTTGTGTCTAACTCCCCTTCCAGCCGTACGAAGTTTATGAAACTTGTACAGAATGCTCGTGTCGCCATTCGAGAGCACTCCTGCAAGTTTGAAGATGATCGTACTGTCGGTTCAGATTTCTCGATGAACTTACATGCAGCTGCGAAGGGACTTGGTCGCTAAGCGGAAATTCGGATGATGACAACTTTTTTCAAACTCCCCTTCCAGCCGTACGAAGTTTATGAAACTTGTAGAGAATGCTCGTGTCGCCAATCGAGAGCACTCCTGCAAGTTTGAAGAAGATCGTACGGTCGGTTCGCATTTCTCGATGAACTTACATACAGCTACGACGGGACTTGGTCGCTGAGCGGAAACTGCGTCGTAGATGTCAATTTTTTTCAAACTCCGCTTCCAGGCGTACGAAGTTTATGAAACTTTTACAGAATGCTCGTGTCGCCATTCGAGAGCACTCCTGCAAGTTTGAAGATGATCATACGGTCGGTTCACATTTCTCGATGAACTTACATACAGCTACGACGGGACTTTGTCGCTGAACGGGAACTATCCAGTACTGCGTTGTAGATGACAATTTGTGTCTAACTCCCCTTCCAGCCGTACGAAGTTTATGAAACTTGTACAGCATGCTCGTGTCGTCAATCGAGAGCACTGCTGCAAGTTTGAAAAAGATCGTACGGTCGGTTCGCATTTCTCCATGAACTTACATACAGCTACGACGGGACTTGGTCGCTGAGCGGAAACTGCGTTGTAGATGACAATTTGTGTCTAACTCCCCTTCCAGCCGTACGAAGTTTATGAAACTTGTACAGAATGCTCGTGTCGCCAATGGAAAGCACTCCTGCAAGTTTGAAGATGATCGTACGGTCGGTTCAGATTTCTCGATGAACTTACATGCAGCTACGAAGGGACTTGGTCGCTGAGCGGAAATTCGGATGATGACCACTTTTTTCAAACTCCGCTTCCAGCCGTACGAAGTTTATGAAACTTATACAGCATGCTCGTGACGTCAATCGAGAGCACTCCTGCAAGTTTGACGAAGATCGTACGATCGGTTCGCATTTCTCGAAAAAACTTACATACAGCTACGACGGGACTTGGTCGCTGAGCGGAAACTGCGTTGTACAGGACAATTTGTGTCTAACTCCCCTTCCAGCCGTACGAAGTTTACGAAACTTGTACAGAATGCTCGTGTCGCCAATCGAGAGCCGGTTCACATTTCTCGATGAACTTACATACAGCTACGACGGGACTTTGTCGCTGAACGGGAACTATCCAGTACTGCGTTGTAGATGACAATTTGTGTCTAACTCCCCTTCCAGCCGTACGAAGTTTATGAAACTTGTAAAGCATGCTCGTGTCGTCAATCGAGAGCACTCCTGCAAGTTTGAAGAAGATCGTACGTTCGGTTCCCATTTCTCGATGAACTTACATACAGCCACGACGGGAATTGGTCGCTGAGCGGAAACTGCGTTGTAGATGACAATTTGTGTCTAACTCCCCTTCCAGCCGTACGAAGTTTATGAAACTTGTAGAGAATGCTCGTGACGTCAATCGAGAGCACTCCTGCAAGTTTGAAGATGATCGTACGGTCGGTTCAGATTTCTCGATGAACTTACATGCAGCTACGAAGGGACTTGGTCGCTGAGCGGAAATTCGGATGATGACATTTTTTTTCAAACTCCGCTTCCAGCCGTACGAAATTTATGAAACTTGTACTGCTCGTGTCGTCAATCGAGAGCACTCCTGCAAGTTTGAAGAAGATCGTACGGTGGATTCACATTTCTCGATGAACTTACATACACCTACGACGGGACTTATTCGGTGACCGGGAACTATCCAGTACTGCGTTGTAGATGACAATTTGTGTCTAACTCCCCTTCCAGCCGTACGAAGTTTATGAAACTTGTACAGAATGCTCGTGTCGCCAATCGAAAGCACTTCTGCAAGTTTGAAGATGATCGTACGGTCGGTTCAGATTTCTCGATGAACTTACATGCAGCTACGAAGGGACTTGGTCGCTGAGCGGAAATTCGGATGATGACAATTTTTGTCTAACGCCCCTTCCAGCAGTGCGAAGTTTATGAAACTTGTACAGCATACTCGTGTCGCCAATCGAGAGCACTCCTGCAAGTTTGAAGATCATCGTACGGTCGGTTCACATTTCTCGATGAACTTACATGCAGCTACGAAGGGACTTGGTCGCTGAGCGGATATTCGGATGATGACAATTTTTTTCAAACTCCGCTTCCAGCCGTACGAAGTTTCTCAAACTTGTACAGCATGCTCGTGTCGTCAATCGAGAGCACTCCTGCAAGTTTGAAGAAGATCGTACGGTCGGTTCAGATTTCTGGATGAACTTACATGCAGCTACGAAGGGACTTGGTCGCTGAGCGGATATTCGGATGATGACAATTTTTTTCAAACTCCGCTTCCAGCCGTACGAAGTTTCTCAAACTTGTACAGCATGCTCGTGTCGTCAATCGAGAGCACTCCTGCAAGTTTGACGAAGATCGTACGATCGGTTCGCATTTCTCGAAAAAACTTACATACAGCTACGACGGGACTTGGTCGCTGAGCGGAAACTGCGTTGTACAGGACACTTTGTGTCTAACTCCCCTTCCAGCCGTACGAAGTTTACGAAACTTGTACAGAATGCTCGTGTCGCCAATCGAGAGCCGGTTCACATTTCTCGATGAACTTACATACAGCTACGACGGGACTTTGTCGCTGAACGGGAACTATCCAGTACTGCGTTGTAGATGACAATTTGTGTCTAACTCCCCTTCCAGCCGTACGAAGTTTATGAAACTTGTAAAGCATGCTCGTGTCGTCAATCGAGAGCACTCCTGCAAGTTTGAAGAAGATCGTACGGTCGGTTCCCATTTCTCGATGAACTTACATACAGCCACGGCGGGAATTGGTCGCTGAGCGGAAACTGCGTTGTAGATGACAATTTGTGTCTAACTCCCCTTCCAGCCGTACGAAGTTTATGAAACTTGTAGAGAATGCTCGTGACGTCAATCGAGAGCACTCCTGCAAGTTTGAAGAAGATCGTACGGTCGGTTCGCATTTCTCGATGAACTTACATACAGCTACGATGGGACTTGGTCGCTGTCGGAAACTGCGTTGTAGATGACAATTTGTGTCTAACTCCCCTTCCAGCCGTGCGCAGTTTATGAAACTTATAGAGAATGCTCGTGTCGCCAATCGATAGCACTCCTGCAAGTTTGAAGATGATCGTACGGTCGGTTCAGATTTCTCGATGAACTTACATGCAGCTACGAAGGGACTTGGTCGCTGAGCGGAAATTCGGATGATGACATTTTTTTTCAAACTCCGCTTCCAGCCGTACGAAATTTATGAAACTTGTACTGCTCGTGTCGTCAATCGAGAGCACTCCTGCAAGTTTGAAGAAGATCGTACGGTGGATTCACATTTCTCGATGAACTTACATACACCTACGACGGGACTTATTCGGTGACCGGGAACTATCCAGTACTGCGTTGTAGATGACAATTTGTGTCTAACTCCCCTTCCAGCCGTACGAAGTTTATGAAACTTGTACAGAATGCTCGTGTCGCCAATCGAAAGCACTTCTGCAAGTTTGAAGATGATCGTACGGTCGGTTCAGATTTCTCGATGAACTTACATGCAGCTACGAAGGGACTTGGTCGCTGAGCGGAAATTCGGATGATGACAATTTGTGTCTAACGCCCCTTCCAGCAGTGCGAAGTTTATGAAACTTGTACAGCATACTCGTGTCGCCAATCGAGAGCACTCCTGCAAGTTTGAAGATCATCGTACGGTCGGTTCACATTTCTCGATGAACTTACATGCAGCTACGAAGGGACTTGGTCGCTGAGCGGATATTCGGATGATGACAATTTTTTTCAAACTCCGCTTCCAGCCGTACGAAGTTTCTCAAACTTGTACAGCATGCTCGTGTCGTCAATCGAGAGCACTCCTGCAAGTTTGAAGAAGATCGTACGGTCGGTTCAGATTTCTGGATGAACTTACATGCAGCTACGAAGGGACTTGGTCGCTGAGCGGATATTCGGATGATGACAATTTTTTTCAAACTCCGCTTCCAGCCGTACGAAGTTTCTCAAACTTGTACAGCATGCTCGTGTCGTCAATCGAGAGCACTCCTGCAAGTTTGAAGAAGATCGTACGGTCGGTTCGCATTTCTCCATGAACTTACATACAGCTACGACGGGACTTGGTCGCTGAGCGGAAACTGCGTTGTACAGGACAATTTGTGTCTAACTCCCCTTCCAGTCGTACGAAGTTTACGAAACTTGTACAGAATGCTCGTGTCGCCAATCGAGAGCCGGTTCACATTTTTCGATGAACTTACATACAGCTACGACGGGACTTTGTCGCTGAACGGGAACTATCCAGTACTGCGTTGTAGATGACAATTTGTGTCTAACTCCCCTTCCAGCCGTACGAAGTTTATGAAACTTGTAAAGCATGCTCGTGTCGTCAATCGAGAGCACTCCTGCAAGTTTGAAGAAGATCGTACGGTCGGTTCCCATTTCTCGATGAACTTACATACAGCCACGACGGGAATTGGTCGCTGAGCGGAAACTGCGTTGTAGATGACAATTTGTGTCTAACTCCTCTTCCAGCCGTACGAAGTTTATGAAACTTGTAGAGAATGCTCGTGACGTCAATCGAGAGCACTCCTGCAAGTTTGAAGAAGATCGTACGGTCGGTTCACATTTCTCGATGAACTTACATACACCTACGACGGGACTTATTCGCTGAACGGGAACTATCCAGTACTGCGTTATAGATGCCAATTTGTGTCTAACTCCCCTTCCAGCCGTACGAAGTTTATGAAACTTGTAGAGAATGCTCGTGTCGCCAATCGAGAGCACTCCTGCAAGTTTGAAGAAGATCGTACGGTCGGTTCACATTTCTCGATGAACTTACATACACCTACGACGGGACTTATTCGGTGACCGGGAACTATCCAGTACTGCGTTGTAGATGACAATTTGTGTCTAACTCCCCTTCCAGCCGTACGAAGTTTATGAAACTTGAACAGAATGCTCGTGTCGCCAATCGAGAGCCGGTTCACATTTCTCGATGAACTTACATACAGCTACGACGGGACTTTGTCGCTGAACGGGAACTATCCAGTACTGCGTTGTAGATGGCAATTTGTGTCTAACTCCCCTTCCAGCCGTACGAAGTTTATGAAACTTGTAGAGAATGCTCGTGTCGCCAATCGAGAACACTCCTGCAAGTTTGAAGATGATCGTACGGTCGGTTCACATTTCTCGATGAACTTACATGCAGCTACGAAGGGACTTGGTCGCTAAGCGGAAATTCGGATGATGACAATTTTTTGCAAACTCTGCTTCCAGCCGTAAGAAAGTTTATGAAACTTGTACAGCATGCTCGTGTCGCCAATCGAGAGCACTCCTGCAAGTTTGAAGATGATCGTACGGTCGGTGCAGATTTCTGGATGAACTTACATGCAGCTACGAAGGGACTTGGTCGCTGAGCGGATATTCGGGTGATGACAATTTTTTTCATACTCCGCTTCCAGCCGTACGAAGTTTATCAAACTTGTACAGCATGCTCGTGTCGTTAATCGAGAGCACTCCTGCAAGTTTGAAGAAGATCGTACGGTCGGTTCGCATTTCTCCATGAACTTACATGCAGCTACGACGGGACTTAGTCGCTGAACGGGAACTATCCAGTACTGCGTTGTACATGACAATTTGTGTCTAACTCCCCTTCCAGCCGTACGAAGTTTATGAAACTTGTACAGAATGCTCGTGTCGCCATTCGAGAGCACTCCTGCAAGATTGAAGATGATCGTACTGTCGGTTCAGATTTCTCGATGAACTTACATGCAGCTGCGAAGGGACTTGGTCGCTAAGCGGAAATTCGGATGATGACAACTTTTTTCAAACTCCCCTTCCAGCCGTACGAAGTTTATGAAACTTGTAGAGAATGCTCGTGTCGCCAATCGAGAGCACTCCTGCAAGTTTGAAGAAGATCGTACGGTCGGTTCGCATTTCTCGATGAACTTACATACAGCTACGACGGGACTTGGTCGCTGAGCGGAAACTGCGTCGTAGATGTCAATTTTTTTCAAACTCCGCTTCCAGGCGTACGAAGTTTATGAAACTTTTACAGAATGCTCGTGTCGCCATTCGAGAGCACTCCTGCAAGTTTGAAGATGATCATACGGTCGGTTCAGATTTCTGGATGAACTTACATACAGCTACGACGGGACTTTGTCGCTGAACGGGAACTATCCAGTACTGCGTTGTAGACGACAATTTGTGTCTAACTCCCCTTCCAGCCGTACGAAGTTTATGAAACTTTACAGACTGCTCGTGTCGCCATTCGAGAGCACTCCTGCAAGTTTGAAGAAGATCGTACGGTCGGTTCACATTTCTCGATGAACTTACATACAGCTACGACGGGACTTTGTCGCTGAACGGGAACTATCCAGTACTGCGTTGTAGATGCCAATTTGTGTCTAACTCCCCTTCCAGCCGTACGAAGTTTATGAAACTTGTAGAGAATGCTCGTGTCGCCAATCGAGAGCACTCCTGCAAGTTTGAAGAAGATCGTACGGTCGGTTCACATTTCTTGATGAACTTACATACACCTACGACGGGACTTGGTCGCTGAGCGGAAATTCAGATGATGAAAATTGTTTTCAAACTCCGCTTCCAGCCGTACGAAGTTTATGAAACTTGTACAGCATGCTCGTGTCGTCAATCGAGAGCACTGCTGCAAGTTTGAAAAAGATCGTACGGTCGGTTCGCATTTCTCCATGAACTTACATACAGCTACGACGGGACTTGGTCGCTGAGCGGAAACTGCGTTGTAGATGACAATTTGTGTCTAACTCCCCTTCCAGCCGTACGAAGTTTATGAAACTTGTACAGAATGCTCGTGTCGCCAATGGAAAGCACTCCTGCAAGTTTGAAGATGATCGTACGGTCGGTTCAGATTTCTCGATGAACTTACATGCAGCTACGAAGGGACTTGGTCGCTGAGCGGAAATTCGGATGATGACCACTTTTTTCAAACTCCGCTTCCAGCCGTACGAAGTTTATGAAACTTATACAGCATGCTCGTGTCGTCAATCGAGAGCACTCCTGCAAGTTTGACGAAGATCGTACGATCGGTATGCATTTCTCGAAAAAACTTACATACAGCTACGACGGGACTTGGTCGCTGAGCGGAAACTGCGTTGTACAGGACACTTTGTGTCTAACTCCCCTTCCAGCCGTACGAAGTTTACGAAACTTGTACAGAATGCTCGTGTCGCCAATCGAGAGCCGGTTCACATTTCTCGATGAACTTACATACAGCTACGACGGGACTTTGTCGCTGAACGGGAACTATCCAGTACTGCGTTGTAGATGACAATTTGTGTCTAACTCCCCTTCCAGCCGTACGAAGTTTATGAAACTTGTAAAGCATGCTCGTGTCGCCAATGGAAAGCACTCCTGCAAGTTTGAAGATGATCGTACGGTCGGTTCAGATTTCTCGATGAACTTACATGCAGCTACGAAGGGACTTGGTCGCTGAGCGGAAATTCGGATGATGACCACTTTTTTCAAACTCCGCTTCCAGCCGTACGAAGTTTATGAAACTTATACAGCATGCTCGTGTCGTCAATCGAGAGCACTCCTGCAAGTTTGAAGAAGATCGTACGGTCGGTTCCCATTTCTCGATGAACTTACATACAGCCACGACGGGAATTGGTCGCTGAGCGGAAACTGCGTTGTAGATGACAATTTGTGTCTAACTCCCCTTCCAGCCGTACGAAGTTTATGAAACTTGTAGAGAATGCTCGTGACGTCAATCGAGAGCACTCCTGCAAGTTTGAAGAAGATCGTACGGTCGGTTCGCATTTCTCGATGAACTTACATACAGCTACGATGGGACTTGGTCGCTGTCGGAAACTGCGTTGTAGATGACAATTTGTGTCTAACTCCCCTTCCAGCCGTGCGCAGTTTATGAAACTTATAGAGAATGCTCGTGTCGCCAATCGATAGCACTCCTGCAAGTTTGAAGATGATCGTACGGTCGGTTCAGATTTCTCGATGAACTTACATGCAGCTACGAAGGGACTTGGTCGCTGAGCGGAAATTCGGATGATGACATTTTTTTTCAAACTCCGCTTCCAGCCGTACGAAATTTATGAAACTTGTACTGCTCGTGTCGTCAATCGAGAGCACTCCTGCAAGTTTGAAGAAGATCGTACGGTGGATTCACATTTCTCGATGAACTTACATACACCTACGACGGGACTTATTCGGTGACCGGGAACTATCCAGTACTGCGTTGTAGATGACAATTTGTGTCTAACTCCCCTTCCAGCCGTACGAAGTTTATGAAACTTGTACAGAATGCTCGTGTCGCCAATCGAAAGCACTTCTGCAAGTTTGAAGATGATCGTACGGTCGGTTCAGATTTCTCGATGAACTTACATGCAGCTACGAAGGGACTTGGTCGCTGAGCGGAAATTCGGATGATGACAATTTGTGTCTAACGCCCCTTCCAGCAGTGCGAAGTTTATGAAACTTGTACAGCATACTCGTGTCGCCAATCGAGAGCACTCCTGCAAGTTTGAAGATCATCGTACGGTCGGTTCACATTTCTCGATGAACTTACATGCAGCTACGAAGGGACTTGGTCGCTGAGCGGATATTCGGATGATGACAATTTTTTTCAAACTCCGCTTCCAGCCGTACGAAGTTTCTCAAACTTGTACAGCATGCTCGTGTCGTCAATCGAGAGCACTCCTGCAAGTTTGAAGAAGATCGTACGGTCGGTTCAGATTTCTGGATGAACTTACATGCAGCTACGAAGGGACTTGGTCGCTGAGCGGATATTCGGATGATGACAATTTTTTTCAAACTCCGCTTCCAGCCGTACGAAGTTTCTCAAACTTGTACAGCATGCTCGTGTCGTCAATCGAGAGCACTCCTGCAAGTTTGAAGAAGATCGTACGGTCGGTTCGCATTTCTCCATGAACTTACATACAGCTACGACGGGACTTGGTCGCTGAGCGGAAACTGCGTTGTACAGGACAATTTGTGTCTAACTCCCCTTCCAGTCGTACGAAGTTTACGAAACTTGTACAGAATGCTCGTGTCGCCAATCGAGAGCCGGTTCACATTTCTCGATGAACTTACATACAGCTACGACGGGACTTTGTCGCTGAACGGGAACTATCCAGTACTGCGTTGTAGATGACAATTTGTGTCTAACTCCCCTTCCAGCCGTACGAAGTTTATGAAACTTGTAAAGCATGCTCGTGTCGTCAATCGAGAGCACTCCTGCAAGTTTGAAGAAGATCGTACGGTCGGTTCCCATTTCTCGATGAACTTACATACAGCCACGACGGGAATTGGTCGCTGAGCGGAAACTGCGTTGTAGATGACAATTTGTGTCTAACTCCTCTTCCAGCCGTACGAAGTTTATGAAACTTGTAGAGAATGCTCGTGACGTCAATCGAGAGCACTCCTGCAAGTTTGAAGAAGATCGTACGGTCGGTTCACATTTCTCGATGAACTTACATACACCTACGACGGGACTTATTCGCTGAACGGGAACTATCCAGTACTGCGTTATAGATGCCAATTTGTGTCTAACTCCCCTTCCAGCCGTACGAAGTTTATGAAACTTGTAGAGAATGCTCGTGTCGCCAATCGAGAGCACTCCTGCAAGTTTGAAGAAGATCGTACGGTCGGTTCACATTTCTCGATGAACTTACATACACCTACGACGGGACTTATTCGGTGACCGGGAACTATCCAGTACTGCGTTGTAGATGACAATTTGTGTCTAACTCCCCTTCCAGCCGTACGAAGTTTATGAAACTTGAACAGAATGCTCGTGTCGCCAATCGAGAGCCGGTTCACATTTCTCGATGAACTTACATACAGCTACGACGGGACTTTGTCGCTGAACGGGAACTATCCAGTACTGCGTTGTAGATGACAATTTGTGTCTAACTCCGCTTCCAGCCGTACGAAGTTTATGAAACTTTACAGAATGCTCGTGTTGCCATTCGAGAGCACTCCTGCAAGTTTGAAGAAGATCGTACGGTCGGTTCACATTTCTCGATGAACTTACATACAGCTACGACGGGACTTTGTCGCTGAACGGGAACTATCCAGTACTGCGTTGTAGATGCCAATTTGTGTCTAACTCCCCTTCCAGCCGTACGAAGTTTATGAAACTTGTAGAGAATGCTCGTGTCGCCAATCGAGAGCACTCCTGCAAGTTTGAAGATGATCGTACGGTCGGTTCGCATTTCTCGATGAACTTACATACAGCTACGACGGGACTTGGTCGCTGAGCGGAAACTGCGTCGTAGATGTCAATTTTTTTCAAACTCCGCTTCCAGGCGTACGAAGTTTATGAAACTTTTACAGAATGCTCGTGTCGCCATTCGAGAGCACTCCTGCAAGTTTGAAGATGATCATACGGTCGGTTCAGATTTCTGGATGAACTTACATACAGCTACGACGGGACTTGGTCGCTGAGCGGAAACTGCGTTGTACAGGACAATTTGTGTCTAACTCCCCTTCCAGTCGTACGAAGTTTACGAAACTTGTACAGAATGCTCGTGTCGCCAATCGAGAGCCGGTTCACATTTCTCGATGAACTTACATACAGCTACGACGGGACTTTGTCGCTGAACGGGAACTATCCAGTACTGCGTTGTAGATGACAATTTGTGTCTAACTCCCCTTCCAGCTGTGCGCAGTTTATGAAACTTATAGAGAATGCTCGTGTCGCCAATCGATAGCACTCCTGCAAGTTTGAAGATGATCGTACGGTCGGTTCAGATTTCTCGATGAACTTACATGCAGCTACGAAGGGACTTGGTCGCTGAGCGGAAATTCGGATGATGACATTTTTTTTCAAACTCCGCTTCCAGCCGTACGAAATTTATGAAACGTGTACTGCTCGTGTCGACAATCGAGAGCACTCCTGCAAGTTTGAAGAAGATCGTACGGTGGATTCACATTTCTCGATGAACTTACATACACCTACGACGGGACTTATTCGGTGACCGGGAACTATCCAGTACTGCGTTGTAGATGGCAATTTGTGTGTAACTCCCCTTCCAGCCTTACGAAGTTTATGAAACTTGTAGAGAATGCTCGTGTCGCCAATCGAGAGCACTCCTGCAAGTTTGAAGAAGATCGTACGGTCGGTTCACATTTCTCGATGAACTTACATACACCTACGACGGGACTTATTCGGTGACCGGGAACTATCCAGTACTGCGTTGTAGATGACAATTTGTGTCTAACTCCCCTTCCAGCCGTACGAAGTTTATGAAACTTGAACAGAATGCTCGTGTCGCCAATCGAGAGCCGGTTCACATTTCTCGATGAACTTACATACAGCTACGACGGGACTTTGTCGCTGAACGGGAACTATCCAGTACTGCGTTGTAGATGACAATTTGTGTCTAACTCCCCTTCCAGCCGTACGAAGTTTATGAAACTTTACAGAATGCTCGTGTCGCCATTCGAGAGCACTCCTGCAAGTTTGAAGAAGATCGTACGGTCGGTTCACATTTCTCGATGAACTTACATACAGCTACGACGGGACTTTGTCGCTGAACGGGAACTATCCAGTACTGCGTTGTAGATGCCAATTTGTGTCTAACTCCCCTTCCAGCCGTACGAAGTTTATGAAACTTGTAGAGAATGCTCGTGTCGCCAATCGAGAGCACTCCTGCAAGTTTGAAGATGATCGTACGGTCGGTTCGCATTTCTCGATGAACTTACATACAGCTACGACGGGACTTGGTCGCTGAGCGGAAACTGCGTCGTAGATGTCAATTTTTTTCAAACTCCGCTTCCAGGCGTACGAAGTTTATGAAACTTTTACAGAATGCTCGTGTCGCCATTCGAGAGCACTCCTGCAAGTTTGAAGATGATCATACGGTCGGTTCAGATTTCTGGATGAACTTACATACAGCTACGACGGGACTTGGTCGCTGAGCGGAAACTGCGTTGTAGATGACAATTTGTGTCTAACTCCCCTTCCAGCCGTACGAAGTTTATGAATCTTGTACAGAATGCTCGTGTCGCCAATCGAGAGCACTCCTGCAAGTTTCACGTAGATCGTACGATCGGTTCGCATTTCTCGATGAACTTACATGCAGCTACGAAGGGACTTGGTCGCTGAGCGGAAATTCGGAAGATGACAATTTGTGTGTAACTCCCCTTCCAGCCGTACGAAGTTTATGAAACTTGTAGAGAATGCTCGTGTCGCCAATCGAGAGCACTCCTGCAAGTTTGAAGATGACCGTACGGTCGGTTCAGATTTCTGGATGAACTTACATGCAGCTACGAAGGGACTTGGTCGCTGAGCGGATATTCGGATGATGACAATTTTTTTCAAACTCCGCTTCCAGCCGTACGAAGTTTATCAAACTTGTACAGCATGCTCGCGTCGTCAATCGAGAGCACTCCTGCAAGTTTGAAGAAGATCGTACGGTCGGTTCACATTTCTCGATGAACTTACATGCAGCTACGACGGGACTTAGTCGCTGAACGGGAACTATCCAGTACTGCGTTGTAGATGACAATTTGTGTCTAACTCCCCTTCCAGCCGTATGAAGTTTATGAAACTTGTAGAGAATGCTCGTGTCGCCAATCGATAGCACTCCTGCAAGTTTGAAGAAGATCGTACGGTCGGTTCACATTTCTCGATGAACTTACATGCAGCTACGACGGGACTTAGTCGATGAACGGGAACTATCCAGTACTGCTTTGTAGATGACAATTTGTGTCTAACTCCCCTTCCAGCCGTACGAAGTTTATCAAACTTCTACAGAATGCTCGTGTCGCCAATCGAGAGCACACCTGCAAGTTTGAAGATGATCGTACGGTCGGTTCAGATTTCTCGATGAACTTACATACACCTACGACGGGACTTGGTCGCTGAGCGGAAATTCAGATGATGAAAATTGTTTTCAAACTCCGCTTCCAGCCGTACGAAGTTTATGAAACTTGTACAGCATGCTCGTGTCGTCAATCGAGAGCACTGCTGCAAGTTTGAAAAAGATCGTACGGTCGGTTCGCATTTCTCCATGAACTTACATACAGCTACGACGGGACTTGGTCGCTGAGCGGAAACTGCGTTGTAGATGACAATTTGTGTCTAACTCCCCTTCCAGCCGTACGAAGTTTATGAAACTTGTACAGAATGCTCGTGTCGCCAATCGAAAGCACTCCTGCAAGTTTGAAGATGATCGTACGGTCGGTTCAGATTTCTCGATGAACTTACATGGAGCTACGAAGGGACTTGGTCGCTGAGCGGAAATTCGGATGATGACCATTTTTTTCAAACTCCGCTTCCAGCCGTACGAAGTTTATGAAACTTATACAGCATGCTCGTGTCGTCAATCGAGAGCACTCCTGCAAGTTTGACGAAGATCGTACGATCGGTTCGCATTTCTCGATAAACTTACATACAGCTACGACGGGACTTGGTCGCTGAGCGGAAACTGCGTTGTACAGGACAATTTGTGTCTAACTCCCCTTCCAGCCGTACGAAGTTTATGAAACTTGTACAGAATGCTCGTGTCGCCAATCGAAAGCACTCCTGCAAGTTTGAAGATGATCGTACGGTCGGTTCAGATTTCTCGATGAACTTACATGGAGCTACGAAGGGACTTGGTCGCTGAGCGGAAATTCGGATGATGACCATTTTTTTCAAACTCCCCTTCCAGCCGTACGAAGTTTACGAAACTTGTACAGAATGCTCGTGTCGCCAATCGAGAGCCGGTTCACATTTCTCGATGAACTTACATACAGCTACGACGGGACTTTGTCGCTGAACGGGAACTATCCAGTACTGCGTTGTAGATGACAATTTGTGTCTAACTCCCCTTCCAGCCGTGCGCAGTTTATGAAACTTATAGAGAATGCTCGTGTCGCCAATCGATAGCACTCCTGCAAGTTTGAAGATGATCGTACGGTCGGTTCAGATTTCTCGATGAACTTACATGCAGCTACGAAGGGACTTGGTCGCTGAGCGGAAATTCGGATGATGACATTTTTTTTCAAACTCCGCTTCCAGCCGTACGAAATTTATGAAACGTGTACTGCTCGTGTCGTCAATCGAGAGCACTCCTGCAAGTTTGAAGAAGATCGTACGGTCGGTTCACATTTCTCGATGAACTTACATACACCTACGACGGGACTTATTCGCTGAACGGGAACTATCCAGTACTGCGTTATAGATGCCAATTTGTGTCTAACTCCCCTTCCAGCCGTACGAAGTTTATGAAACTTGTAGAGAATGCTCGTGTCGCCAATCGAGAGCACTCCTGCAAGTTTGAAGAAGATCGTACGGTCGGTTCACATTTCTCGATGAACTTACATACACCTACGACGGGACTTATTCGGTGACCGGGAACTATCCAGTACTGCGTTGTAGATGACAATTTGTGTCTAACTCCCCTTCCAGCCGTACGAAGTTTATGAAACTTGAACAGAATGCTCGTGTCGCCAATCGAGAGCCGGTTCACATTTCTCGATGAACTTACATACAGCTACGACGGGACTTTGTCGCTGAACGGGAACTATCCAGTACTGCGTTGTAGATGGCAATTTGTGTCTAACTCCCCTTCCAGCCGTACGAAGTTTATGAAACTTGTAGAGAATGCTCGTGTCGCCAATCGAGAACACTCCTGCAAGTTTGAAGATGATCGTACGGTCGGTTCACATTTCTCGATGAACTTACATGCAGCTACGAAGGGACTTGGTCGCTAAGCGGAAATTCGGATGATGACAATTTTTTGCAAACTCTGCTTCCAGCCGTAAGAAAGTTTATGAAACTTGTACAGCATGCTCGTGTCGCCAATCGAGAGCACTCCTGCAAGTTTGAAGATGATCGTACGGTCGGTGCAGATTTCTGGATGAACTTACATGCAGCTACGAAGGGACTTGGTCGCTGAGCGGATATTCGGGTGATGACAATTTTTTTCATACTCCGCTTCCAGCCGTACGAAGTTTATCAAACTTGTACAGCATGCTCGTGTCGTTAATCGAGAGCACTCCTGCAAGTTTGAAGAAGATCGTACGGTCGGTTCGCATTTCTCCATGAACTTACATGCAGCTACGACGGGACTTAGTCGCTGAACGGGAACTATCCAGTACTGCGTTGTACATGACAATTTGTGTCTAACTCCCCTTCCAGCCGTACGAAGTTTATGAAACTTGTACAGAATGCTCGTGTCGCCATTCGAGAGCACTCCTGCAAGTTTGAAGATGATCGTACTGTCGGTTCAGATTTCTCGATGAACTTACATGCAGCTGCGAAGGGACTTGGTCGCTAAGCGGAAATTCGGATGATGACAACTTTTTTCAAACTCCCCTTCCAGCCGTACGAAGTTTATGAAACTTGTAGAGAATGCTCGTGTCGCCAATCGAGAGCACTCCTGCAAGTTTGAAGAAGATCGTACGGTCGGTTCGCATTTCTCGATGAACTTACATACAGCTACGACGGGACTTGGTCGCTGAGCGGAAACTGCGTCGTAGATGTCAATTTTTTTCAAACTCCGCTTCCAGGCGTACGAAGTTTATGAAACTTTTACAGAATGCTCGTGTCGCCATTCGAGAGCACTCCTGCAAGTTTGAAGATGATCATACGGTCGGTTCAGATTTCTGGATGAACTTACATACAGCTACGACGGGACTTTGTCGCTGAACGGGAACTATCCAGTACTGCGTTGTAGACGACAATTTGTGTCTAACTCCCCTTCCAGCCGTACGAAGTTTATGAAACTTTACAGAATGCTCGTGTCGCCATTCGAGAGCACTCCTGCAAGTTTGAAGAAGATCGTACGGTCGGTTCACATTTCTCGATGAACTTACATACAGCTACGACGGGACTTTGTCGCTGAACGGGAACTATCCAGTACTGCGTTGTAGATGCCAATTTGTGTCTAACTCCCCTTCCAGCCGTACGAAGTTTATGAAACTTGTAGAGAATGCTCGTGTCGCCAATCGAGAGCACTCCTGCAAGTTTGAAGATGATCGTACGGTCGGTTCAGATTTCTCGATGAACTTACATACACCTACGACGGGACTTGGTCGCTGAGCGGAAATTCAGATGATGAAAATTGTTTTCAAACTCCGCTTCCAGCCGTACGAAGTTTATGAAACTTGTACAGCATGCTCGTGTCGTCAATCGAGAGCACTGCTGCAAGTTTGAAAAAGATCGTACGGTCGGTTCGCATTTCTCCATGAACTTACATACAGCTACGACGGGACTTGGTCGCTGAGCGGAAACTGCGTTGTAGATGACAATTTGTGTCTAACTCCCCTTCCAGCCGTACGAAGTTTATGAAACTTGTACAGAATGCTCGTGTCGCCAATGGAAAGCACTCCTGCAAGTTTGAAGATGATCGTACGGTCGGTTCAGATTTCTCGATGAACTTACATGCAGCTACGAAGGGACTTGGTCGCTGAGCGGAAATTCGGATGATGACCACTTTTTTCAAACTCCGCTTCCAGCCGTACGAAGTTTATGAAACTTATACAGCATGCTCGTGTCGTCAATCGAGAGCACTCCTGCAAGTTTGACGAAGATCGTACGATCGGTTCGCATTTCTCGAAAAAACTTACATACAGCTACGACGGGACTTGGTCGCTGAGCGGAAACTGCGTTGTACAGGACACTTTGTGTCTAACTCCCCTTCCAGCCGTACGAAGTTTACGAAACTTGTACAGAATGCTCGTGTCGCCAATCGAGAGCCGGTTCACATTTCTCGATGAACTTACATACAGCTACGACGGGACTTTGTCGCTGAACGGGAACTATCCAGTACTGCGTTGTAGATGACAATTTGTGTCTAACTCCCCTTCCAGCCGTACGAAGTTTATGAAACTTGTAAAGCATGCTCGTGTCGTCAATCGAGAGCACTCCTGCAAGTTTGAAGAAGATCGTACGGTCGGTTCCCATTTCTCGATGAACTTACATACAGCCACGACGGGAATTGGTCGCTGAGCGGAAACTGCGTTGTAGATGACAATTTGTGTCTAACTCCCCTTCCAGCCGTACGAAGTTTATGAAACTTGTAGAGAATGCTCGTGACGTCAATCGAGAGCACTCCTGCAAGTTTGAAGAAGATCGTACGGTCGGTTCGCATTTCTCGATGAACTTACATACAGCTACGATGGGACTTGGTCGCTGTCGGAAACTGCGTTGTAGATGACAATTTGTGTCTAACTCCCCTTCCAGCCGTGCGCAGTTTATGAAACTTATAGAGAATGCTCGTGTCGCCAATCGATAGCACTCCTGCAAGTTTGAAGATGATCGTACGGTCGGTTCAGATTTCTCGATGAACTTACATGCAGCTACGAAGGGACTTGGTCGCTGAGCGGAAATTCGGATGATGACATTTTTTTTCAAACTCCGCTTCCAGCCGTACGAAATTTATGAAACTTGTACTGCTCGTGTCGTCAATCGAGAGCACTCCTGCAAGTTTGAAGAAGATCGTACGGTGGATTCACATTTCTCGATGAACTTACATACACCTACGACGGGACTTATTCGGTGACCGGGAACTATCCAGTACTGCGTTGTAGATGACAATTTGTGTCTAACTCCCCTTCCAGCCGTACGAAGTTTATGAAACTTGTACAGAATGCTCGTGTCGCCAATCGAAAGCACTTCTGCAAGTTTGAAGATGATCGTACGGTCGGTTCAGATTTCTCGATGAACTTACATGCAGCTACGAAGGGACTTGGTCGCTGAGCGGAAATTCGGATGATGACAATTTGTGTCTAACGCCCCTTCCAGCAGTGCGAAGTTTATGAAACTTGTACAGCATACTCGTGTCGCCAATCGAGAGCACTCCTGCAAGTTTGAAGATCATCGTACGGTCGGTTCACATTTCTCGATGAACTTACATGCAGCTACGAAGGGACTTGGTCGCTGAGCGGATATTCGGATGATGACAATTTTTTTCAAACTCCGCTTCCAGCCGTACGAAGTTTCTCAAACTTGTACAGCATGCTCGTGTCGTCAATCGAGAGCACTCCTGCAAGTTTGAAGAAGATCGTACGGTCGGTTCAGATTTCTGGATGAACTTACATGCAGCTACGAAGGGACTTGGTCGCTGAGCGGATATTCGGATGATGACAATTTTTTTCAAACTCCGCTTCCAGCCGTACGAAGTTTCTCAAACTTGTACAGCATGCTCGTGTCGTCAATCGAGAGCACTCCTGCAAGTTTGAAGAAGATCGTACGGTCGGTTCGCATTTCTCCATGAACTTACATACAGCTACGACGGGACTTGGTCGCTGAGCGGAAACTGCGTTGTACAGGACAATTTGTGTCTAACTCCCCTTCCAGTCGTACGAAGTTTACGAAACTTGTACAGAATGCTCGTGTCGCCAATCGAGAGCCGGTTCACATTTCTCGATGAACTTACATACAGCTACGACGGGACTTTGTCGCTGAACGGGAACTATCCAGTACTGCGTTGTAGATGACAATTTGTGTCTAACTCCCCTTCCAGCCGTACGAAGTTTATGAAACTTGTAAAGCATGCTCGTGTCGTCAATCGAGAGCACTCCTGCAAGTTTGAAGAAGATCGTACGGTCGGTTCCCATTTCTCGATGAACTTACATACAGCCACGACGGGAATTGGTCGCTGAGCGGAAACTGCGTTGTAGATGACAATTTGTGTCTAACTCCTCTTCCAGCCGTACGAAGTTTATGAAACTTGTAGAGAATGCTCGTGACGTCAATCGAGAGCACTCCTGCAAGTTTGAAGAAGATCGTACGGTCGGTTCACATTTCTCGATGAACTTACATACACCTACGACGGGACTTATTCGCTGAACGGGAACTATCCAGTACTGCGTTATAGATGCCAATTTGTGTCTAACTCCCCTTCCAGCCGTACGAAGTTTATGAAACTTGTAGAGAATGCTCGTGTCGCCAATCGAGAGCACTCCTGCAAGTTTGAAGAAGATCGTACGGTCGGTTCACATTTCTCGATGAACTTACATACACCTACGACGGGACTTATTCGGTGACCGGGAACTATCCAGTACTGCGTTGTACATGACAATTTGTGTCTAACTCCCCTTCCAGCCGTACGAAGTTTATGAAACTTGAACAGAATGCTCGTGTCGCCAATCGAGAGCCGGTTCACATTTCTCGATGAACTTACATACAGCTACGACGGGACTTTGTCGCTGAACGGGAACTATCCAGTACTGCGTTGTAGATGACAATTTGTGTCTAACTCCCCTTCCAGCCGTACGAAGTTTATGAAACTTGTAGAGAATGCTCGTGACGTCAATCGAGAGCACTCCTGCAAGTTTGAAGAAGATCGTACGGTCGGTTCGCATTTCTCGATGAACTTACATACAGCTACGATGGGACTTGGTCGCTGTCGGAAACTGCGTTGTAGATGACAATTTGTGTCTAACTCCCCTTCCAGCCGTGCGCAGTTTATGAAACTTATAGAGAATGCTCGTGTCGCCAATCGATAGCACTCCTGCAAGTTTGAAGATGATCGTACGGTCGGTTCAGATTTCTCGATGAACTTACATGCAGCTACGAAGGGACTTGGTCGCTGAGCGGAAATTCGGATGATGACATTTTTTTTCAAACTCCGCTTCCAGCCGTACGAAATTTATGAAACTTGTACTGCTCGTGTCGTCAATCGAGAGCACTCCTGCAAGTTTGAAGAAGATCGTACGGTGGATTCACATTTCTCGATGAACTTACATACACCTACGACGGGACTTATTCGGTGACCGGGAACTATCCAGTACTGCGTTGTAGATGACAATTTGTGTCTAACTCCCCTTCCAGCCGTACGAAGTTTATGAAACTTGTACAGAATGCTCGTGTCGCCAATCGAAAGCACTTCTGCAAGTTTGAAGATGATCGTACGGTCGGTTCAGATTTCTCGATGAACTTACATGCAGCTACGAAGGGACTTGGTCGCTGAGCGGAAATTCGGATGATGACAATTTGTGTCTAACGCCCCTTCCAGCAGTGCGAAGTTTATGAAACTTGTACAGCATACTCGTGTCGCCAATCGAGAGCACTCATGCAAGTTTGAAGATCATCGTACGGTCGGTTCACATTTCTCGATGAACTTACATGCAGCTACGAAGGGACTTGGTCGCTGAGCGGATATTCGGATGATGACAATTTTTTTCAAACTCCGCTTCCAGCCGTACGAAGTTTCTCAAACTTGTACAGCATGCTCGTGTCGTCAATCGAGAGCACTCCTGCAAGTTTGAAGAAGATCGTACGGTCGGTTCAGATTTCTGGATGAACTTACATGCAGCTACGAAGGGACTTGGTCGCTGAGCGGATATTCGGATGATGACAATTTTTTTCAAACTCCGCTTCCAGCCGTACGAAGTTTCTCAAACTTGTACAGCATGCTCGTGTCGTCAATCGAGAGCACTCCTGCAAGTTTGAAGAAGATCGTACGGTCGGTTCGCATTTCTCCATGAACTTACATACAGCTACGACGGGACTTGGTCGCTGAGCGGAAACTGCGTTGTACAGGACAATTTGTGTCTAACTCCCCTTCCAGTCGTACGAAGTTTACGAAACTTGTACAGAATGCTCGTGTCGCCAATCGAGAGCCGGTTCACATTTCTCGATGAACTTACATACAGCTACGACGGGACTTTGTCGCTGAACGGGAACTATCCAGTACTGCGTTGTAGATGACAATTTGTGTCTAACTCCCCTTCCAGCTGTGCGCAGTTTATGAAACTTATAGAGAATGCTCGTGTCGCCAATCGATAGCACTCCTGCAAGTTTGAAGATGATCGTACGGTCGGTTCAGATTTCTCGATGAACTTACATGCAGCTACGAAGGGACTTGGTCGCTGAGCGGAAATTCGGATGATGACATTTTTTTTCAAACTCCGCTTCCAGCCGTACGAAATTTATGAAACGTGTACTGCTCGTGTCGACAATCGAGAGCACTCCTGCAAGTTTGAAGAAGATCGTACGGTGGATTCACATTTCTCGATGAACTTACATACACCTACGACGGGACTTATTCGGTGACCGGGAACTATCCAGTACTGCGTTGTAGATGGCAATTTGTGTGTAACTCCCCTTCCAGCCTTACGAAGTTTATGAAACTTGTAGAGAATGCTCGTGTCGCCAATCGAGAGCACTCCTGCAAGTTTGAAGAAGATCGTACGGTCGGTTCACATTTCTCGATGAACTTACATACACCTACGACGGGACTTATTCGGTGACCGGGAACTATCCAGTACTGCGTTGTAGATGACAATTTGTGTCTAACTCCCCTTCCAGCCGTACGAAGTTTATGAAACTTGAACAGAATGCTCGTGTCGCCAATCGAGAGCCGGTTCACATTTCTCGATGAACTTACATACAGCTACGACGGGACTTTGTCGCTGAACGGGAACTATCCAGTACTGCGTTGTAGATGACAATTTGTGTCTAACTCCCCTTCCAGCCGTACGAAGTTTATGAAACTTTACAGAATGCTCGTGTCGCCATTCGAGAGCACTCCTGCAAGTTTGAAGAAGATCGTACGGTCGGTTCACATTTCTCGATGAACTTACATACAGCTACGACGGGACTTTGTCGCTGAACGGGAACTATCCAGTACTGCGTTGTAGATGCCAATTTGTGTCTAACTCCCCTTCCAGCCGTACGAAGTTTATGAAACTTGTAGAGAATGCTCGTGTCGCCAATCGAGAGCACTCCTGCAAGTTTGAAGATGATCGTACGGTCGGTTCGCATTTCTCGATGAACTTACATACAGCTACGACGGGACTTGGTCGCTGAGCGGAAACTGCGTCGTAGATGTCAATTTTTTTCAAACTCCGCTTCCAGGCGTACGAAGTTTATGAAACTTTTACAGAATGCTCGTGTCGCCATTCGAGAGCACTCCTGCAAGTTTGAAGATGATCATACGGTCGGTTCAGATTTCTGGATGAACTTACATACAGCTACGACGGGACTTGGTCGCTGAGCGGAAACTGCGTTGTAGATGACAATTTGTGTCTAACTCCCCTTCCAGCCGTACGAAGTTTATGAATCTTGTACAGAATGCTCGTGTCGCCAATCGAGAGCACTCCTGCAAGTTTCACGTAGATCGTACGATCGGTTCGCATTTCTCGATGAACTTACATGCAGCTACGAAGGGACTTGGTCGCTGAGCGGAAATTCGGAAGATGACAATTTGTGTGTAACTCCCCTTCCAGCCGTACGAAGTTTATGAAACTTGTAGAGAATGCTCGTGTCGCCAATCGAGAGCACTCCTGCAAGTTTGAAGATGACCGTACGGTCGGTTCAGATTTCTGGATGAACTTACATGCAGCTACGAAGGGACTTGGTCGCTGAGCGGATATTCGGATGATGACAATTTTTTTCAAACTCCGCTTCCAGCCGTACGAAGTTTATCAAACTTGTACAGCATGCTCGCGTCGTCAATCGAGAGCACTCCTGCAAGTTTGAAGAAGATCGTACGGTCGGTTCACATTTCTGGATGAACTTACATGCAGCTACGACGGGACTTAGTCGCTGAACGGGAACTATCCAGTACTGCGTTGTAGATGACAATTTGTGTCTAACTCCCCTTCCAGCCGTATGAAGTTTATGAAACTTGTAGAGAATGCTCGTGTCGCCAATCGATAGCACTCCTGCAAGTTTGAAGAAGATCGTACGGTCGGTTCACATTTCTCGATGAACTTACATGCAGCTACGACGGGACTTAGTCGCTGAACGGGAACTATCCAGTACTGCTTTGTAGATGACAATTTGTGTCTAACTCCCCTTCCAGCCGTACGAAGTTTATCAAACTTCTACAGAATGCTCGTGTCGCCAATCGAGAGCACACCTGCAAGTTTGAAGATGATCGTACGGTCGGTTCAGATTTCTCGATGAACTTACATACACCTACGACGGGACTTGGTCGCTGAGCGGAAATTCAGATGATGAAAATTGTTTTCAAACTCCGCTTCCAGCCGTACGAAGTTTATGAAACTTGTACAGCATGCTCGTGTCGTCAATCGAGAGCACTGCTGCAAGTTTGAAAAAGATCGTACGGTCGGTTCGCATTTCTCCATGAACTTACATACAGCTACGACGGGACTTGGTCGCTGAGCGGAAACTGCGTTGTAGATGACAATTTGTGTCTAACTCCCCTTCCAGCCGTACGAAGTTTATGAAACTTGTACAGAATGCTCGTGTCGCCAATCGAAAGCACTCCTGCAAGTTTGAAGATGATCGTACGGTCGGTTCAGATTTCTCGATGAACTTACATGGAGCTACGAAGGGACTTGGTCGCTGAGCGGAAATTCGGATGATGACCATTTTTTTCAAACTCCGCTTCCAGCCGTACGAAGTTTATGAAACTTATACAGCATGCTCGTGTCGTCAATCGAGAGCACTCCTGCAAGTTTGACGAAGATCGTACGATCGGTTCGCATTTCTCGATAAACTTACATACAGCTACGACGGGACTTGGTCGCTGAGCGGAAACTGCGTTGTACAGGACAATTTGTGTCTAACTCCCCTTCCAGCCGTACGAAGTTTACGAAACTTGTACAGAATGCTCGTGTCGCCAATCGAGAGCCGGTTCACATTTCTCGATGAACTTACATACAGCTACGACGGGACTTTGTCGCTGAACGGGAACTATCCAGTACTGCGTTGTAGATGACAATTTGTGTCTAACTCCCCTTCCAGCCGTGCGCAGTTTATGAAACTTATAGAGAATGCTCGTGTCGCCAATCGATAGCACTCCTGCAAGTTTGAAGATGATCGTACGGTCGGTTCAGATTTCTCGATGAACTTACATGCAGCTACGAAGGGACTTGGTCGCTGAGCGGAAATTCGGATGATGACATTTTTTTTCAAACTCCGCTTCCAGCCGTACGAAATTTATGAAACGTGTACTGCTCGTGTCGTCAATCGAGAGCACTCCTGCAAGTTTGAAGAAGATCGTACGGTGGATTCACATTTCTCGATGAACTTACATACACCTACGACGGGACTTATTCGGTGACCGGGAACTATCCAGTACTGCGTTGTAGATGACAATTTGTGTCTAACTCCCCTTCCAGCCGTACGAAGTTTATGAAACTTGTACAGAATGCTCGTGTCGCCAATCGAAAGCACTTCTGCAAGTTTGAAGATGATCGTACGGTCGGTTCAGATTTCTCGATGAACTTACATGCAGCTACGAAGGGACTTGGTCGCTGAGCGGAAATTCGGATGATGACAATTTGTGTCTAACGCCCCTTCCAGCAGTGCGAAGTTTATGAAACTTGTACAGCATACTCGTGTCGCCAATCGAGAGCACTCCTGCAAGTTTGAAGATCATCGTACGGTCGGTTCAGATTTCTGGATGAACTTACATGCAGCTACGAAGGGACTTGGTCGCTGAGCGGATATTCGGATGATGACAATTTTTTTCAAACTCCGCTTCCAGCCGTACGAAGTTTCTCAAACTTGTACAGCATGCTCGTGTCGTCAATCGAGAGCACTCCTGCAAGTTTGAAGAAGATCGTACGGTCGGTTCAGATTTCTGGATGAACTTACATGCAGCTACGAAGGGACTTGGTCGCTGAGCGGATATTCGGATGATGACAATTTTTGTCAAACTCCGCTTCCAGCCGTTCGAAGTTTCTCAAACTTGTACAGCATGCTCGTGTCGTCAATCGTGAGCACTCCTGCAAGTTTGAAGAAGATCGTACGGTCGGTTCGCATTTCTCCATGAACTTACATACAGCTACGACGGGACTTGGTCGCTGAGCGGAAACTGCGTTGTACAGGACAATTTGTGTCTAACTCCCCTTCCAGTCGTACGAAGTTTACGAAACTTGTACAGAATGCTCGTGTCGCCAATCGAGAGCCGGTTCACATTTCTCGATGAACTTACATACAGCTACGACGGGACTTTGTCGCTGAACGGGAACTATCCAGTACTGCGTTGTAGATGACAATTTGTGTCTAACTCCCCTTCCAGCCGTACGAAGTTTATGAAACTTGTAAAGCATGCTCGTGTCGTCAATCGAGAGCACTCCTGCAAGTTTGAAGAAGATCGTACGGTCGGTTCCCATTTCTCGATGAACTTACATACAGCCACGACGGGAATTGGTCGCTGAGCGGAAACTGCGTTGTAGATGACAATTTGTGTCTAACTCCTCTTCCAGCCGTACGAAGTTTATGAAACTTGTAGAGAATGCTCGTGACGTCAATCGAGAGCACTCCTGCAAGTTTGAAGAAGATCGTACGGTCGGTTCACATTTCTCGACGAACTTACATACACCTACGACGGGACTTATTCGCTGAACGGGAACTATCCAGTACTGCGTTGTAGATGGCAATTTGTGTGTATCTCCCCTTCCAGCCTTACGAAGTTTATGAAACTTGTAGAGAATGCTCATGTCGTCAGTCGAGAGCACTCCTGCAAGTTTGAAGAAGATCGTACGGTCGGTTCGCATTTCTCGATGAACTTACATACAGCTACGACGGGACTTGGTCGCTGAGCGGAAACTGCGTTGTAGATGACAATTTGTGTCTAACTCCCCTTCCAGCCGTATGAAGTTTATGAAACTTGTACAGAATGCTCGTGTCGCCAATCGAGAGCACTCCTGCAAGTTTGAAGAAGATCGTACGGTCGGTTCACATTTCTCGATGAACTTACATGCCGCTACGACGGGACTTAGTCGCTGAACGGGAACTATCCAGTACTGCGTTGTAGATGACAATTTGTGTCTAACTCCCCTTCCAGCCGTACGAAGTTTATGAAACTTGTAGAGAATGCTCGTGTCGCCAATCGAGAGCACTCCTGCAAGTTTGAAGATGATCGTTCGGTCGGTTCACATTTCTCAATGAACTTACATGCAGCTACGAAGGGACTTGGTCGCTAAGCGGAAATTAGGATGATGACAATTTTTTTCAAACTCTGCTTCCAGCCGTACGAAGTTTATGAAACTTGTACAGCATGCTCGTGTCGCCAATCGAGAGCACTCCTGCAAGTTTGAAGATGATCGTACGGTCGGTTCAGATTTCTGGATGAACTTACATGCAGCTACGAAGGGACTTGGTCGCTGAGCGGAAATTCGGATGATGACCATTTTTTTCAAACTCCGCTTCCAGCCGTACGAAGTTTATCAAACTTCTACAGAATGCTTGTGTCGCCAATCGAGAGCACACCTGCAAGTTTGAAGATGATCGTACGGTCGGTTCAGATTTCTCGATGAACTTACATACTCCTACGACGGGACTTACTCGGTGACCGGGAACTATCCAGTACTGCGTTGTAGATGACAATTTGTGTCCAACTCCCCTTCCAGCCGTACGAAGTTTATGAAACTTGTATAGAATGCTCGTGCCGCCAATCGAAAGCACTCCTGCAAGATTGAAGATGATCGTACGGTCAGTTCAGATTTCTCGATGAACTTACATGCAGCTACGAAGGGACTTGGTCGCTGAGCGGAAATTCGGATGATGACCATTTTTTTCAAACACCGCTTCCAGCCGTACAAAGTTTATGAAACTTGTACAGCATGCTCGTGTCGTCAATCGAGAGCAGTCCTGCAAGTTTGACGAAGATCGTACGATCGGTTCGCATTTCTCGATAAACTTACATACAGCTACGAAGGGACTTGGTCGCTGAGCGGAAATTCAGATGATGAAAATTGTTTTCAAACTCCGCTTCCAGCCGTACGAAGTTTATGAAACTTGTACAGCATGCTCGTGTCGTCAATCGAGAGCACTGCTGCAAGTTTGAAGAAGATCGTACGGTCGGTTCGCATTTCTCCATGAACTTACATACAGCTACGACGGGACTTGGTCGCTGAGCGGAAACTGCGTTGTACAGGACAATTTGTGTCTAACTCCCCTTCCAGTCGTACGAAGTTTACGAAACTTGTACAGAATGCTCGTGTCGCCAATCGAGAGCCGGTTCACATTTCTCGATGAACTTACATACAGCTACGACGGGACTTTGTCGCTGAACGGGAACTATCCAGTACTGCGTTGTAGATGACAATTTGTGTCTAACTCCCCTTCCAGCCGTACGAAGTTTATGAAACTTGTAAAGCATGCTCGTGTCGTCAATCGAGAGCACTCCTGCAAGTTTGAAGAAGATCGTACGGTCGGTTCCCATTTCTCGATGAACTTACATACAGCCACGACGGGAATTGGTCGCTGAGCGGAAACTGCGTTGTAGATGACAATTTGTGTCTAACTCCTCTTCCAGCCGTACGAAGTTTATGAAACTTGTAGAGAATGCTCGTGACGTCAATCGAGAGCACTCCTGCAAGTTTGAAGAAGATCGTACGGTCGGTTCACATTTCTCGACGAACTTACATACACCTACGACGGGACTTATTCGCTGAACGGGAACTATCCAGTACTGCGTTGTAGATGGCAATTTGTGTGTATCTCCCCTTCCAGCCTTACGAAGTTTATGAAACTTGTAGAGAATGCTCATGTCGTCAGTCGAGAGCACTCCTGCAAGTTTGAAGAAGATCGTACGGTCGGTTCGCATTTCTCGATGAACTTACATACAGCTACGACGGGACTTGGTCGCTGAGCGGAAACTGCGTTGTAGATGACAATTTGTGTCTAACTCCCCTTCCAGCCGTATGAAGTTTATGAAACTTGTACAGAATGCTCGTGTCGCCAATCGAGAGCACTCCTGCAAGTTTGAAGAAGATCGTACGGTCGGTTCACATTTCTCGATGAACTTACATGCCGCTACGACGGGACTTAGTCGCTGAACGGGAACTATCCAGTACTGCGTTGTAGATGACAATTTGTGTCTAACTCCCCTTCCAGCCGTACGAAGTTTATGAAACTTGTAGAGAATGCTCGTGTCGCCAATCGAGAGCACTCCTGCAAGTTTGAAGATGATCGTTCGGTCGGTTCACATTTCTCAATGAACTTACATGCAGCTACGAAGGGACTTGGTCGCTAAGCGGAAATTAGGATGATGACAATTTTTTTCAAACTCTGCTTCCAGCCGTACGAAGTTTATGAAACTTGTACAGCATGCTCGTGTCGCCAATCGAGAGCACTCCTGCAAGTTTGAAGATGATCGTACGGTCGGTTCAGATTTCTGGATGAACTTACATGCAGCTACGAAGGGACTTGGTCGCTGAGCGGAAATTCGGATGATGACCATTTTTTTCAAACTCCGCTTCCAGCCGTACGAAGTTTATCAAACTTCTACAGAATGCTTGTGTCGCCAATCGAGAGCACACCTGCAAGTTTGAAGATGATCGTACGGTCGGTTCAGATTTCTCGATGAACTTACATACTCCTACGACGGGACTTACTCGGTGACCGGGAACTATCCAGTACTGCGTTGTAGATGACAATTTGTGTCCAACTCCCCTTCCAGCCGTACGAAGTTTATGAAACTTGTATAGAATGCTCGTGCCGCCAATCGAAAGCACTCCTGCAAGATTGAAGATGATCGTACGGTCAGTTCAGATTTCTCGATGAACTTACATGCAGCTACGAAGGGACTTGGTCGCTGAGCGGAAATTCGGATGATGACCATTTTTTTCAAACACCGCTTCCAGCCGTACAAAGTTTATGAAACTTGTACAGCATGCTCGTGTCGTCAATCGAGAGCAGTCCTGCAAGTTTGACGAAGATCGTACGATCGGTTCGCATTTCTCGATAAACTTACATACAGCTACGAAGGGACTTGGTCGCTGAGCGGAAATTCAGATGATGAAAATTGTTTTCAAACTCCGCTTCCAGCCGTACGAAGTTTATGAAACTTGTACAGCATGCTCGTGTCGTCAATCGAGAGCACTGCTGCAAGTTTGAAGAAGATCGTACGGTCTCTGATCTCCATAGTGACCGGAGACGCATCTTCTTGGGAATAAACCGTCCCATTAGATCTGACATAGAATATTCTATGTGTGTAGACGAAGAACATCATAAAGAAGGCCCAAGCCTCCTAGCATCACTTCCTATTGGCATGGTGTCTCAAGTTCCGTTTGAGTACATGCATCTTGTCTGTCTAGGGGTAATGAAAAAATTATTATCTGCGTGGATATCGGGAAAATATTCACGTTCCTCCAAATTGTCAGCTGACCACATTTGTTTATTGTCTGAAAGACTGGATAGTCTGAGACACTATTGCCCTTCTGATTTTGCACGGCGTCTAAGATCAGTTGCCCAATATTCTCAATATAAGGCCACAGAATTTCGGCAGTTTTTATTATACACAGGGCCTGTTGTGACATGTGGCATCTTACCTACTTCTTTGTATACCCACTTCTTATATTTACACGCGGCTATCAGAGTTTTAATTTCAGATTCTCCCTCACCACAATATTTGAACTTTGCTGAAGTAGCTTTACAAAGATTTGTCCTTCGCTGTGAGGAGTTTTATGGCCCAAATTTTCTTTCATATAACGTTCATGGGCTTCTTCACTTGACCAGTGATGTTAGGCGCCTTGGTCCACTGCACTCATTTTCCGCGTTTCCATATGAAAACAATATGAAAATTTTTTCAAAATTATGCAGAAAGCCAGGCCTACCTCTTCAGCAATTTGTCAACAGAATGTCTGAAATTGAATCTCATGCCAACAATCCCAGGCCAACCGTTCACAAGTCCATCAGTGTATCAATGCCAATTGGGAGCTGTACTGAGCCTCACCCTCAGTACCGTAAGATACATTTTCCTCATATGATATTGAGTACAGATGTACGCGATAATTGCTGCATGTTACGCGATAATGCTATATGTGTTATCTGCTCTATTACCAGGGAAGGTAACACATTCCAGTTAGGGATCAGAAAATTTCTGCATGTGGCTGACATGTACGATGTGGGGGCAAAATCGACACAGTTAGGCGTACATAAATGTAGTAATTTAAGTAATAATTATACCATTCATCCAAATGATGTTTCATTGAAGTGTTTCAGGATGCCACTGCCACAATTGGAACCACAGGAAGGAGAACAAACTGAGTTTGCAGTGGCTGCCATGCTGCATTTTGAGAGCATGTAAGATCAATATTTATTTGACACATAGTAAGTACAATATTATTGCCTCCGCATCTCTTTCAATATTCTTCTTTTTTTTCCAGGCCACAGTAATTAGGAAAAATACATTCATCCCACTGGCCCTAGGATAGCGAGGGGAGGAAGCAGCAGAATTTCAAGCTGCTGCAATGCTGCATTCAAAGGTCATGTAGCATTATCTACTGTTTCTTTGTTACATGTTAAACTAAAAAGATCTATCTACTTCCTCACCTCTTCCAATATTCTTCTTTTTTTTTTCCAGGCCACAGTAATTAGGAATAATACATTCATCCCACTGGCCCTAGGATAGCGAGGGGAGGAAGCAGCAGAATTTCAAGCTGCTGCAATGGATGCCCTCTGGTGCAATAAATGTACGTGTACTACATGGTTTAAGGGCTTTTCTTTCAAGTTTATAATTTCTTATCTTATTTACGATATACAGCTTTCATATATAAATAACATGTATTTTTTTGTATCCACAGGAACGGAAAGGTTTACATCAGAGGCAGAACGGCAGAGGATGTATATGAACACGTCCAACGCTTCGTAGGGCAAAGGACTGCATAGGATAGAAGAAAGAAGCAGAATACCTGTTGGGGAAATGAGTGGGAAAATGAGTGGGACGGAAAATTTAGGAGCGGAGAGGGGAAGGGTGCGGAAATGAGTGGATCATCTGGTGGTGAGGTTATAAAGACACGTGTTCGCGTGTTGCGTTCGCTAGTGCCGATTTATTGTAGGTAAACCGGTGCAGCTCGTCAGTATTATACAAAGTCTGTTTTATGTTGATTCGGACACAATTGCCTTAATTAATGCCCCCCAGTGTCTTGTGTAAATGCGCGGTCGCGGATGCACGTGGTAAAAGTACGGCCACGTGCAGTGCCTGATTAGAACTTAATGATGTACCTTAAATATTGACGCTAAGGTTGTCGGCGTGTCGCTTACTGTACACGGCAGCGTATCTCGTGTTGATCGGTCGGAAATGCACTAAAGATGAGAAGCTGGGATGCGGTGGAAACTGATAATACGGTGATCGAACTAGAAATCTGACTCGCGCTACAAGAGACGTGGTAGAAGTGGTCAAATTAGCGGAACGGCGCATGGCGCCGCCCGCGTTTCGCGCATTCCACGCATTCCAGCTTTTCACCGGTACGCGAACCGGCGCTCGCGAATGGAGCTCGGGAGGTGCTGCCGCCAGGTGGTCATCGGCGACAGGATGCGTTGTCGAGCGGGTTTCTCAAACAGTACCATTGTGATGAATTTTTCAATATCGACAAATTATATGTACAAAACATTGGGAATCAACGCATTCTAAAATAATAAATATATCGTTTATTAAAATAATTCATTATTCCAATTTATTTCACAACCACATTTAAATATAAAGGAATTTCGCGCCAAATTTGGACGGTTCGAATGTGCCGACATCTGGCACGTTGTTGTCACTAACTTGGCACCAACGTATCGCACAGATGTTGGTGTGTTGTTGGCACCAACTTGGCATCGCGACCTGTGTGCAAGCGTTGCGTACAAAAGAACTTATGATGGCTAATATATGTGCCAGTAGAATTATTTCTATATTATTCTAATATTTGAGAGTACTTAAAATACTCTAACCTAGAAAATATTGTTTTATTATAAAAGAACTTATGATGGCTACTACATGTGCAAGTAGAAGTGTTTTCTATATTATTCTAAAATTTGAGAGCTCTTATAATACCCCAGATAGCCAGATGTAAGCAACTTGGCATCAACTTGGCGCCAACAATCGCCAACGGTTGGCCCCAAAACCGTAATCATCTGTTTCCGCATCTGACTAATATATTATAATACCCCAGATAGCCAGATGTAAGCAACTTGGCATTAACTTGGCGCCAACAATCGCCAACGGTTGGCGCCAAGTTGATGCCAAGTTGCTTACATCTGGCTATCTGGGGTATTATAAGAGCTCTCAAATTTTAGAATAATATAGAAAACACTTCTACTTGCACATGTAGTAGCCATCATAAGTTCTTTTATAATAAAACAATATTTTCTAGGTTAGAGTATTTTAAGTACTCTCAAATATTAGAATAATATAGAAATAATTCTACTGGCACATATATTAGCCATCATAAGTTCTTTTGTAATAAAACAATATTTTCTAGATTAGAGTATTATAAGAGCTCTCAAATTTTAGAATAATATAGAAAACACTTCTACTTGCTCATATTGTAGCCATCATAAGTTCTTTTATAATTAAAAAATATTTTCTAGGTTAGAGTATTTTAAGTACTCTCAAATATTAGAATAATATACAAATACTTCTATTTGCATATATAGTAGCCATCATATGTTCTTATATAATAAAACAATATTTTCTAGGTTAGAGTATTTTAAGTAATCTCAAATATTAGAATAATATAGAAATACTTCTACTTGCACATATGGTAGCCATCATAAGTTCTTTTATAATAAAACAATAACATAGAAATACTTCTACTTGCACAAATAGTAGCCATCATAAGTTCTTTTATAATAAAGCAATAATATAGAAAGTACTCCTACTTGCAATATAGTAGCCAACATAAGTTCTTTTATAATAAAACAATAACATAGAAATACTTCGACCTGCACATATAGTAGCCATCATAAGATCTTCTATAATAAAACAATAATATAGAAATACTTCTACTTGCATATATAGTAGCCATCATATGTTGTTTTATAATAAAACAATATTTTCTAGGTTAGAGTATTTTAAGTCATCTCAAATATTAGAATAATATAGAAATACTTCTACTTCCACATATGGTAGCCATCATAAGTTCTTTATAATAAAACAATAACATAGAAATTCTTCTACTTGCACATATAGTAGCCATCACAAGTTCTTTTATAATAAAACAATAACATAGAAATACTTCTGTTACGTCCTCCGTTTTTCGGCACCCTGCGTACACCGGGTATACCGGTGATCGGAAGACAGACGAAGTGACCGGCCCGATAAGAGATTTGACGTGTCAGCGGAGTGGCTCGCTGAGACGTCGCACGCGCCTAAATATACTCGGTGTCCTGGATCGACACTAAACCTACGTGTATTCTCGTGTCCGACTGGTTACGGCGCGGAAAGTGTGGGCGTCGCTGGTGGCTCGGAATTACACCAACCCGAGAATCTACTCGCGTCCGTGCGGTTATTGCGCAGAAAGTGTGGGCGTCGCTGGTGACTCGGAATTACACCAACCCGAGAATCCACTCGCGTCCGTGCGGTTACGGCGCAGAAAGTATGGGCGTCGCTGGTGACTCGGAATTACACCAACCAGAGAATCTACTCGCGTCCGTGCGGTTACGGCGCAGAAAGTGTGGGCGTCGCTGGTGACTCGGAATTACACCAACCCGAGAATCTACTCGCGTCCGTGCGGTTACGGCGCAGAAAGTGTGGGCGTCGCTGGTGACTCGGGGTGCTCTCTGGTCATGGGTTTGACTGGGAGAATAGTTGCGATCCGTGGATATGACCACCGATCTCGGGTCCGAACCGTGGTGCGCCGCAAGTGTTTGGGGAGCCACGATCGTAGCGAGGGGGCCCGCCGCGGGCTAACGAAACCTGTGAGCTGTTGTCGCGCGAAAGATTCGCAGAGGGGTCACCGGAACTCGGAGGTTCGACGGTGCCCACGGGATATTGCCCGTACGGCGACTCAGGCACAGGCTCGAAGGCGGCAGTAAGGACCACTCCATTTATGCGCACGGCGGTTTCGGTATCGCGGGAAGAAAAGGGGTGAAATCCCCTGTCTAATTACACTCAGAGAACACTCCGATAACCAGGTTTTACGCGGGTGTGCGTGTCGTGTTGCGGGGATGGGTGTGCAGTAGATGATTCACGAGACTGTGTACATGCTGTTTATTGGTTGATCGAACCCTACAATTTGGAGTGGAACGGCTCCACTTCGTTATCGCGACCGGAGAATCGGAGATTGATACTAGACGCAGTGTCTCGATCACGCAAGTTACTTATAATTAGTTGAATTTCAAATGCTTTACCACGCTGGTTGCCTAGTGGTCCGAATTACAAAGACTGCTTGGTTACACAAACCTGGTGTTGCCTGACGAGATACAGGAACAATGACACTGATTCTACCGCGTTGGTTATTCACTTGGACTTAACTTGATTCGATTGACTCGACTCGACTTGACCTGATTATATTCGTTACACTTAATTCACTCGAAAGATACCGAAGGTAAATACTAAGTCGGGTGTTGCGCTTCGCACCCGCACTTGAACTCTTTATACGCGAACAACGTTAGGTGCAGTTCGGAGCACTGCACCTAAAGAAGTGAATTGAAGTAAAACGTTCAACGAGTAAGTCACAAGTCCCGAATAGTAAGTCGCAACCAAGAGTAAGTTGTGACCAAGAATGCGGTGGTGACCAAGAGTGCGCGTACAGGTGTTTGCCGTAACCAAGAGTGTCCGAAAAGGGTCTCGTACTGCCCTATATAGACGCCGTGCTCCGCTGAGCGGCATTCGCATGCTGACACTGCATCAGCGTTATATCCTGGGAACGGCGCGACAGGTGATTTTCCCAGGACACAATCGTACGTGTCTTATCTTAAATAAGGGTCCGTGAGAACCGTGCTACATTCCTAAAGTTAGATTAGAGTAAATCTTAGAACTATCGAGCGAACGGGAGACTGCGGCGAGAACGATCGATTAGTTATTCTTGAATAATTTAGGAAAGAAAAAAAATTGTGGCGGGTGGAGGACGCAGAACGTAACACTTCTACTTGCATATATAGTAGCTATCATAAGTTCTTTTATACTAAAACAATAATACAGAAATACTTCTATTTGGACAAGTTCAGCCATCATAAGTTCTTTGATAAGAAAACAATAACATAGAAATACTTCTACTTGCACATATAGTAGCCATCATAAGTTCTTTTATAAAAAACAATATTTTCTAGGTTAGAGTATTTTAAGTACTCTCAAATATTAGAATAATATAGAAATACTTCCACTTGCACGTATGGTACCCATCATAAGTTCTTTATAATAAAACAATAATATAGAAATACTTCTACTTGCATATATAGTAGCCATCATATGTTGTTTTATAATAAAACAATATTTTCTAGGTTAGAGTATTATAAGAGCTCTCAAATTTTAGAATAATATAGAAAACACTTCTACTTGCACATATTGTAGCCATCATAAGTTCTTTTATAATAAAACAATATTTTCTAGGTTAGAGTATTTTAAGTACTCTCAAATATAAGAATAATATAGAAAATACTTCTACTTGCATATATAGTAGCCATTATATGTTGTTTTATAATAAAACAATATTTTCCAGGTTAGAGTATTTTAAGTACTCTCAATTAATAGAATAATATAGAAAATACTTCTACTTGCACATATGGTAGCCATCATAAGATCTTTTGTAATATAACAATAATATAGAAATACTCCTACTTGCAATATAATAGCCATCATAAGTTCTTTTATAATAAAACGATAATATAGAAATACCTCTACTTGCATATATAGTAGCCATCATAAGATCTTCTATAATAAAACAATAATATAGAAATACTTCTACTTGCACAAATGGTAGCCATCATAAGTTCTTTTATAATAAAGCAATAATACAGAAAATACTTCTACTTGCAATATAGTAGCCAACATAAGTTCTTTTACAGTAAAACAATAACACAGAAATACTTCTACTTGCATATATAGTAGCCATCATAAGTTCTTTTATAATAAAACAATATTTTCTAGGTTAGAGTATTTTAAGTACCCTCAAATATTAGAATAATATAGAAATACTTTTACTTGCACATATGCTAGCCATCATAAGTTCTTTATAATAAAACAATAATATAAAAATAATACTACGTGCACATATAGCAGATATCATAAGTTCTTTTATAATAAAACAATAATATAGGTTAGAGTATTTTAAGTACCCTCAAATATTAGAATAATATTGAAAATACTCCTACCTTTACATATAGTAGCCATCATAAGTTCTTTTAGAATAAAACAATATTTTCAAGGTTAGAGTATTTTAAGTCCTTTCAAATATTAGAATAATATAGAAAATACTTCTACTTGCACATATAGTAGCCATCATAAGTTTTTCTATAATAAAACAATATTTTCTATGTTGGAGTATTTTAAGTATTCTCAAATATTTGAATAACATTGAAATCCTTCTACTTGCACATATGCAATGGGATTCTATGCAGGACAGATGTAGGGTGGCAATAAGGGGCGTATTCCATTACATGCAAGTGAGAAATGATATAATTATGTGGATTGTACAGAAGTGTCTCGGATCGCTTCCGGACAAGCACTGCTTGCTCGCGGCAGTGCCGCATCGTCGTCCGCAAAAACAAAACAGCGCTCACATACCTGGGACATACGCGCATTAACAAAGGCGCGCTGCCCGAGCGCGTAACACTCATTCGCCTTTACAATTCGGCCGTCCTGATCATGGACCGTCCTCGGTCCACTCGCACTCATACTCACATAGTCTATGTCAATCATACTCGTACGCAATCTCGAGCAATATTGCAAATAAAAATAAAAATAAAAGGAAAGAACACAAAAATAAAAATAAAAAAAAATAAAGAAAACTGATTAAGGTATTGTTACGTCCTACGTCCTCCACCCGCTTTTTTTTAACGACTATATTCTCGTAACGAGCTCATCGCACCGCGTATCTATTTAACTAGATGTAAGTCGTACAGAAACTGAAACGCGAGCCGCGGCACCGTGCCACCGAAATTCCTTCACGTAACGCTGACTCCCATCCGGGACGTAATCCGCGCCACGCGAAGGAATTACATAACGACCGCGCACAATAGTAATGTAAGTAGAAACGTAAGAATGCTGACACCGAGTCAGCATAGGCTAACCCCAACGATCGACTAGCGATCCGCGGGAATACATAATTCCGAGAACGCAAACTCCCAAAACGGAAGCTAGGGTGCCAGTTCCGCGAAAGACCTGGCGACCCTCAGCAAAATCCACTACTTAAATAGAGCCACAAAAGCGAGCGATCAAGTCAATTACGATCCTCCGTTCTATAGTCAACGTCACGCTCGAGTCGGGCATTAATTCACGTCAGTTTACTTTCGTCAACGCATTCATTTAAGCTACCGGGCTCACGACAGTTAAGCGTTAGTTTAGTAACACGGTTATGAACCTCAAGAAAGTGTATCAACAGAAAATACAACTCCACTTCAACCAAGGTAATTGGCGCACTATCAATCTTCTGCCCCCGCAACCACCTCCTTAGAACCACCCGACCTTCCTCTGAGACCCTCTAACCGAACGACTATCGCGACGTCATCAAATCACCGCGATACTCATTAGCTACGGGTCAACTCAGTACTCGGCAGGTTCGGCTACATTTCCAGTCCTACCCAGGGCCCCAGCGAACTATCTACAGCGTGGACGCCCTCCCCGGCATCCACCGTGGTAGAACGCCCGGTGATCGTCGAGCCGCTTAAGAGTGGACGCCCTCCCAGGCATCCACCGTGGTCGACTCCCGGTAATCGTCGAGCCATCTACAGCGTGGACGCCCTCCCCGGCATCCACCGTGGTGAACTCACGTACTATGGGAAAACCCAAGAGTAACTGAACGGAACCAGCGGAATCCTCCGCAGTTTCACGGTCTACAGGCCGCCACTAAGCGTCAAACATTGCACAGCTTGCCACCAAAACCCGCACCAGAAAAGGCCCCGCGCCGGACGACGAGTACGGAGACGAAAGGAAGGAGCCCGACTCCGCGAGTATCTGGCCGCCCAGCTCGAACCTGAGGTCTCAGCTCTCCTAACCAACCCCTCTCCTTCCGACGGCCCCAGCGCGGCCCGTCCTTCCTCCCCCAGTCCCCACAATTCCCCTATTCACACCCCCGAACCAAATCCTCCCCCTGAACCTGCCCCTGCGGAATCCTTCGCCGACCCCTACGTATTCGACGACGAACTCGGCAGGCACTACCTGTACCCGTCCGCCGCATATCTGCGAGATCTAGTTGAGGGAGTCCCGTCCACGGTTACGGTGACAGAACTCTACGAGGACTCGGATATCGAAATATTGAACTAAGTGTAACGGTGACTCCACAATAAAGCCCGACTAAAGACCCTCAAACGTTGACGTAGTTCCCTTTCCTCCCCCCCCCCCCCCCTTTGCGTACTCATAAACATTAAGGTAACTAGTAGGCCGGTTAAAACCCCGCCGAGCTATAAACAATAGAGCCGTAACCATTCGGACGCATCCCTCTTATATCACGCGATACGTCAGTGCGCCGCTCCACTGACGAATAAGCCCCCTCTTTCGGTGCGATCGCTCCTCCCGTCTGTCCTCGATCCCTGGTATACCCGGTGAACGCAGGGTGCCGAAAACGAGGACGTAACAGTATACTTATTAATTCGGTAAGGCTTTGTCTTAGCGGGCACGAATTTTTGGGTTTTTTTTCCGATAGAGCATCGAAAGGTAAGGAAGTATTTCCTCTGACGTTTTTGCCGGAAATCATTCTTTCAAAAGTTATAAGCATTTTCTGCGAAGTAGCGTTTGTCGCCGTATTTTCCAGCAGGTGCATTATTTTTCGGCGTTCTTGGTGTCCCTGGATGGAGGATCGAAAGTTCTATAAGTTTTCCCTATGACTTTTGTTTGGGAAATCATACCTTCGAAAGTTATGAATGTATTTGCGAAAAATTACGTCACCAGCACTAGTTGGTGCAACTTCCTGCTAATTTACCTTAACGTATGCAATGAAAAAGTCCAATTGAAATGTTATATTGAAGTTTATTAGAAAAACTTATGAACTACCCGATGCTTCAGCACCAGGAGGCGTACGATAGTCGCCGTATACACGCCGAATACAATTCAAAAGCGATGCAAATGTATCTGTATTCTCCTTCTTGCACCATCGACGCCACAAGTACTCGCACAGATGCTCTCCGAAGTTACTGGAAGGTACCCGCAAACTGTGGAACCAGCCCTTCGCAGCCCTCCAATGCGATTCAATCCTATTAGTGTGGACACCTGTCGGACCTAAATAATACAGCAATTAAAATCTATATAAACTAGTAAAAAATGGAAACTTACTGACGAAACATTCGCTATGGTTGACCGCTTCATGCAAGAACCCCTCATCAGGCAAACCGCAATAGGACCGCCAACAATCGGTCCATATTGTGGTGCCTCGTTCTACGTGCTCCTCTATAATCGGCACTAGAGCATCTGCTGTACGTTTATTATCCGGGCAAATTATCATCCGGACATCATCGTCCTGCTCAGAAATCATCCCCAGCACCCAGTGACCCTTGATATGGCGACCACGACTATACTTTTCACTCCCGAACTTTGACTCGTCGATTTGGACGACAATGCCAGGTCCGCCAATTTTTCCCCGCGCTTCCTGTTGAGCCGAGAAACCGTCCACAACCACTTCTCGCGCGTATCCATAGCTACAAATAAGATAACAAAAGGAACTAGATTAAATCTAAACGCATTTAAATGAATGCACTTACTGAGCAGCAATAGTTTCACTAGACATTCGCGTGCGCTCCTCCTCCAGCACCGAAAAATCATAACATTCAGCTGCGACCCTCTGGTAACTTTCACCGTGCGCGAACCCATACAACAGCCTGCAAATGATGAATTTTAAGATCAACTGAACATTTGTTTTTTGCTTATTGCAGAAACAATCCCACCATCAAAAGTACAGGCGTCAAAGTACTCTGCGTCATATGCGCTTGAATTCAAACGCAACGCTTGGCGCGCCTTCGGCGCGCATAAACATACACCAAACCCCTCATTGCAGAAACCATTGTAACATTAAAAGTACAAGGGTCAAAGTACTCTGCGTCATATGCGCTGAATTCAAACGCAACGCTTGGCGCGCCTTCGGCGCGCATAAACATACACCCAACCCCTCATTGCAGAAACCATTCTAACATTAAAAGTACAGGGGTCAAAGTACTCTGCGTCATATGCGCTTGAATTCAAGCGCAAAAGTAAAGTTCACACTCACCTGATATTATTGTGAATGGACAAACGTGAGTCCTCGAACCACGTGACTTTAGCCACAGACACGCGCACACACTTTTTCCCTCGCTTGCTGCACTCAAAAACACCCAATCCGCGTCCACTCCGATCCAACCGCATTGGAGCCCTATGGTGAACGCAATTTCTTGTAATTGCAATCAATCCATTTTTCTCTGCCCAGGCAAACCCCGACTCTGCATCAATAGGCAGACACCGAGCGTTGTACAAAGGTACAAATCCAGCATTCATTGTATAGCGACTCAGAAGCAATACACTAACTTCGCCGCAACAGACTACTGGCATTGTGCATAACTATCATACAAACCCATAACATTCATTACAGACCGAAAACGAGAGCCTCACCAATAACACAGAACGCTCAGAGGTTGCCAGAATCACAACAAACAACAAATCGACTAACACCTTCATCTCTAACATCGCGAGTCGCTGGAAAACACAATAACCAGTGCTGCTGACGTAATTTTTCGCAAATACATTCATAACTTTCGAAGGCATGATTTCCCAAAAAAAAAGTCATAGGGAAAACTTATAGAACTTTCGATCCTCCATCCAGGGACACCAAGAACGCCGAAAAATAATGCACCTGCTGGAAAATACGGCGACAAACGCTACTTCGCAGCAAATGCTCATAACTTTTGAAAGAATGATTTCCGGCAAAAACGTCAGAGGAAATACTTTCTTACTTTTCGACGCTCTATCAAAAAAAAAAAAAAATCCCAAAAATTCGTGCCCGCTAAGACAAAGATGAGCCGTATTTTCGATATTATTCTAATATTTGAGGGTACTTAAAATACTCTAACCTAGAAAATATTGTTTTATTATAAAAGAACTTATGATGGCTACTATAAGTGCAAGTAGAAGTATTTCTATATTATTATAATATTTGAGAGTACTTAAAATACTCTAACCTAGAAAATATTGTTTTATTATAAAACAACATATGATGGCTACTATATATGCAAGTAGAAGTATTTCTATGTTATTGTTTTATTATAAAAGAACTTATGATGGCTACTATATGTAAAGGTAGGAGTATTTTCAATATTATTCTAATATTTGAGGGTACTTAAAATACTCTAACCTATATTATTGTTTTATTATAAAAGAACTTATGATATCTGCTATATGTGCAATTAGAATTATTTCTATATTATTGTTTTATTATATGGAACTTATGATGGCTGTACATGTTCAAGTAGAAGTATTTGTATATTATTGTTTTGGTATAAAAGAACTTATAATAGCTACTATATATGCAAGTAGAAGTATTTCTATGTTATTGTTTTATTATAAAAGAATTTATGATGGCTATTATATTGCAAGTAGGAGTATTTTCTATATGTTTGGGAATGCCGCGACGCCGACCAATCGTCGTCGCGGCATCCTCAAGGCGGCCTGAGGGCCGAGTCACACGCGGTGTTCATGCGAGCGCGCCTTTAACACGCGCGGCACGCGGGCGGCGTTCCCGCCGAATCGGTCGGCCATTATCGTCTCAGCTATTACCGAGAATGCACAAGGATTATTTCAATCACGTTTTTTCTGGTTTATCTCACGCATTGCTGCACATTGGACCAACTCGTAACATCACGGACTCGCACACATAAATCCCGGACTAAAACGCCGAGAAATACGCAAGGTCCATCAACACCGACGACACAGGCTCTGTACGCGGCGCGAATCGTGCACGTGCACCCGTAACAGGTACTAATCATTGTAACGCGGATACAATTAATACAATTGACTATCTCGCTCAATATGATTGTTACTTTCACTACCGTAGAGCACCTGTGACCGCTATTTTTACTAATAAAGACTCTGTTAAACGGACATTGTAGACCACGTGGAAACATAACCTCTCCACCGCCAATAGATCTTCTCGTTTCCCCCCTTTCCTCTTTCCTTTCATTCCCTCTCATCTCCTCATACCGGGAATCGCGAGATTCTCAAACACTATACTATTGTTTTATTATAAAAGAACTTAAGATGGCTACTATATGTGCAAGTAGAAGTGTTTTCTATATTATTCTAAAATTTGAGAGCTCTTATAATACTGTAATCTAGAAAATATTGTTTTATTACAAAAGAACTTATGATGGCTAATATATGTGCCAGTAGAATTATTTCTATATTATTCTAATATTTGAGAGTACTTAAAATACTCTAACCTAGAAAATATTGTTTTATTATAAAAGAACTTATGATGGCTACTATATATGCAAGTAGAAATATTTTCTATATTATTCTAATATTTGAAAGGACTTAAAATACTCTAACCTTGAAAATATTGTTTTATTCTAAAAGAACTTATGATGGCTACTATATGTAAAGGTAGGAGTATTTTCAATATTATTCTAATATTTGAGGGTACTTAAAATACTCTAACCTATATTATTGTTTTATTATAAAAGAACTTATGATAGCTACTATATATGCAAGTAGAAGTATTTCTATGTTATTGTTTTATTATAAAATAATTTATGATGGCTATTATATTGCAAGTAGGAGTATTTTCTATATTATTGTTTTATTATAAAAGAACTTAAGAATGTTACTATATATGCAAGTAGAAGTATTTTCTATACTATTCTAATATTTGAGAGTTCTTAAAAAACTCTAACCTATATTATTGTTTTATTATAAAAGAACTTATGATATCTGCTATATGTGCAAGTAGAATTATTTCTATATTTTTGTTTTATTAAAAAGAACTTATGATGGCTAGCATATGTGCAAGTAAAAGTATTTCTATATTATTCTAATATTTGAGAGTACTTAAAATACTCTAACCTAGAAAATATTGTTTTATTATAAAAGAACTTATGACGGCTACTATATGTGCATGTAGAAGGATTACTATGTTATTGAAATATTTGAGAGTACTTAAAAGACTCCAACCTAGAAAATATTGTTTTATTAGAAATTTATTACAAATACATATTCAAAAATTAATAATATCGCATTAATAGTTTTTTCGGAATTATTTCGCGAAATTTAGCCTGTTTTGAGGTTGGTCACAGTAGGATAACCCCTTAAACCTAAAGCGACACGCGGTACCTCGGATGTACGCGGTGGTCTACAAAAATAAAGAAAACCCGGCCCTACACTCGGCCATCCTGCTCTGGCATCTGCCCTCAGATGCTGTCCTCGTCCTCGAAACTGTCCTCATCGTCGGTGATGCCAAAGTCCATGTCTACCCATGTAACCTGCTAGCGTGGACGTTTGCTGCGGTCCCTCGTGATGCCCAACTCTCTCCACCACGTAACGATCATGGCGCAACGCCCTCACGATGCGGTAGGGGCCCAAATATTTAGCCGCCAATTTTAGACCTGGCCCCAACTGGGTTCGCTTGATAGCGACTAAGTCACCCTCGCAATATACTCGCGCTTCCCTTCTTTTCTTATTAAATCCTTTCCTATTTTCTTCTTGTATTTTCACGATGCTCTCCTTCGCTTTCAACTTCGCTTCGTTCCGTTCCTCCTGGAACATCGCGGCCCATTCTTGCTCGAGTAATTCCCGCACCTGCGGGTCATCCTACGTCCTCATCCGCGTCCCAAAAAGCAGCTGAAACGGGGTTGTATTTATGCTCCGATGATGCGCAGCATTAAGGCATCATTGTACCGCTTCCACGTGGCGACACCATTCTTCAGGGTTAGGTGACGACAACTTCGCCAACAACGGGATGAGCGTCCGTTTAACCCGCTCCACTTGCCCGTTTCCGCGTGGTACTCCTGTGGCGATAAGCGAATGCTGAATCTTTTCCTGTGCGGAATAATCGCGGAAATCTCCTGAAGTGAAGGCCGTCCCTCTGTCGGAAATGTTGCGTCCTGGGTTTCCGAACGTAACGGCTTGGAACTTCAGATGTCGCAACACTTCGCTGGTGTTCGTTGTTTTTGTCGTATACATCCAGACAAATTTAGTAAAAGCATCGACAATGACGAGAATGGGCGATAACTTTTCTTAGTCGACGGTAACGGCCCCAAATGGTCGACATGATATGTGTCCAGCGGTGGCTCTCCTTTGTCGATAGGAGCAAGGAAGCCTTCCTGCTTCCCCGCCTTTCTCTCTGCCAGTATGCAGTCAATACAGTTCCGGAGCGTCTTCTCGATCTCGGGCCTGAGACCTTGAAACCAGTAGTCTCTTTTCAGAAGCGCTTCCGTTTTGGCGACCGAGAAGTGTCCATTTTCGTGCATCAGTCGAATCACCTGCACCTGCAAACTCTTCGGCACATCTAGACGAATGTCCTCGTCGACTATCTTAAAAAGCAATCCGCCTCGTGTCATGTAGCCGTCTATTTTCGCCTGTTCAGCTAACTCAAAAATCCGCCACACCTTTTCGTCGTCTTGCTGCGCATTTTGTATTCTAGCAATCATACCGTCCCGGTCAGTATTAATCAATAGACACTCCGGTAGCGGGTTTCTACTCAACGCATCGAGATGCATCATCCTCTTGCCTGGCCGATGCTCAACAGCGTAATCGTATTCCTCCAGCAGAAGAGCCCACCTCGCTACGCGCACACATAAATCTCGCTTACTCATCGTGAGAGAAAACGCCTTACAGTCCGTTATTACTTTAAAAAACGTACACCTAACAAATAAATCCTAAATTTTCTCAGCGGCTTTACTATTGCCTGAACCTCCAACTCATAACTGGTATACTTTGTTTCCGCCGGTGTCGTTACTCGCGAAGTAAACGGGATGCATCTCGCCGTCGTCGTAGCTATGTTACATTAGAATCGCACCGAAACCGAACATCGACGCGTCAGTATGCAACTCGGTATACGCGTTCCTTATACAATCTTAACACCGGTCTTTCGCATAGACACGCTTTTAGGGTCTCGAACGCCTTCGTTTCCCTGTCACCGAACTTGAATTTTACGTTCGCTCACAACAAATCCGTTAGCGGCCTCGCAATCGCCGCATAACCCTCTATAAACTTACGGAAATAGCTGGCCAGTCCGATAAAACTCTGGATTTGCTTTGCCGCCGTTGGTTCTGGAAACCGTGCAACAGCGCCCGTTTTGGCCACCGACGGCCGAATAGTGCCATTTTCGACTATGTGGCCCAAACATTCGACTTTACTCTGCAACACGCTACATTTCTTCCAATTTATATCGAGGCCGAACTCTCGTGCTACCGGCAACACTTTTGCGAGATTATCCAATCCAGTTTCAATATTTTCCGACGGTACGATTAGATCGTCCATATAAGCCAACACGATTTTCCGGTCAATGAGATCCCTAAACACGGCGTTAATAAACTTTGCAAAAACCGCCGGTGAATTGCACGGCCCAAACGGCACACCCAAAAACTCGTATTGCCCGTCCGGCACAATAAAAGACGTGAACTTACGACTATCCTCGCCTAACGCCACATGGAAAAATCGATTACGCAGGTCAAGCGTACTGAACACCCGCGCACCTTGCAACGCATCCAATTGATCCTCTACCAATGGTAGGGGATACCGATCCTTCACAATTTTCTGGTTAATTTTCCTATAATCTACGCATAAGCGTGTAGTGCTGTCCTTTTTAACCAGAACGATAGGGCTTGTGTATTCGGAGAGCGACGGTTGTATAATCTTTTCGTGTAACCATTCGTCAATCTGCCTATTCACGGTGTCCTTTTCCGCCGGAGCTAAACGCCGCGCTCTCTGATAAACAGGCTCATCGTCTTTTAACACAAGTTTCATCTTAATGTCTATCTCGCGAGTCTTGTCAGGAATGGAATCGGCAATCATCTCCTGTACCCGTCGCCTAGCCGTGGCGTCGCCTATATGCGCAAGATCTATATCGCTACCTTTTTCAACGCATTCAATTCGATATATTTCCGGAACATTGCTATTGGATTGCTCTTCCACTTTCCCTATTGTTACGGCGCCTTTACTTATGATTACATTTACTGTATTCAAAAAATCAGCTCCTATGAGCAAGTCTTGCTTCAACAATACGCCCGACACTACATAAACGCTCATAGAATACGCGTATCCGTCTATAACTATATCCGCCGTAAATTCACCAAGCGTCTTATTATTATCATCGGACCCGATACCTCGAAATATAACGTCACTATCTCTCAAACGGGGCGCACCGACCTTGACGTAGGACTCAGCGCTCATGAGCGTCAAATCACTGCCCGTATCGATAAGGGCGTCGATTACATAATCGTTTAGCCTTACCGTCTTAAACGTTTTTCCTGCGGGAATCTGCGACACGATATTCGTACTTTTTACCGTCTCTACGCTGTTACGTTTCGGACACGCCGGTGAAACGCGCCCATGTTCGCCGCACCGATAACATCTCACGCCTAATTGCTTCGTAGGGCTGTTACGTCCTCGTTTTTGGCACCCTGCGTTCACCGTGTATACCGGGGATCGAGGACGGACGGAACGAGTGATCGCACCGAAAGGGTTTTGATCCGTCAGTGGAGCGGCTCACTGACGTATTGCGGAGTGTAAGAAGGAGGTGTCCGAATGGCTACGGCTTTGGATGTGTGAGATTGTGTGTGGTTGTGGATTGGTGTTGACGCACAGGAACGGCACAGTCGTGTGAAGTAATGTTCAGAGAGTGGAATGGATGCTTTATCTCGAAGTGCACTTAGCTGGTTTACAATGGTCCGCTTAATGAGTAACACTACTCGCTGCGCGAACATTGAATAACTTGGAATGATCGCAGTCGAATACTGGTTTATGAGTTGCCGAATTTAGATTGATCGTGGCCGAACTTGGTTAACTCAAGAGCACTCGCTCTGCGGTTGTAAGTCTATTTAAATGGTACATTTTGCTGACGGTCGCAAGGCGCTTCGTGGAATTGGCATTAGCCTTCGCGGATCTATATGGCCGCGGATCGCTGATCGTTTGTTGGGTGGTTGACCTGCGGGCTGATTCGGCATCAGCATTCCATGAAGAAATTTCGGTGGCTCTTATTCTGCTTATTCGCGACCTACTAACGGCGGAAGGCTACGCGGAGCGATGAACCTTATTTTGCTTATGCGCGACTTATTGATAATGGGCGGATACATGGTGCAATGAACCCGTTGCGAGAGTATGGCTACTGAGCGGGTGGAGGACGTAGGACGTAACAGGGCAATTCCCGCTCAGGTGACCACCTTCGCCGCAGTTGAAACATTTCACTGGTTCTCGCCTCAGCGGCTTTCCGTCGGTCCGAGAACTCCTGTCGGTGCTCGTCTGCGCCGTTTTCACCTGTCTTCCCCGGAAGTCTTCTATGTGGCCCATTGGTGAAAGTGTAAGCTTCTCAAATGCATGTAACAACGCCTCAGGCGCACTAAAGCAATGCATCTTCGCCTGATTCCGTAGCGTCTGGTCAGGTCTACCCTCCACAAGGTGGTCGACGAGCTCGTACCGATCCTAAACAGGAACGCGATTCGCTTTTATCATTTTGTCGTGGTAATAATCGTCAAATAACTCGCCTCTCTTCCACGTACGATCTTCAAATTGCTTCCGCACCACGATCGTACTCGGGCGGTGATAAAACATTTGTCCGCACTCCACTAACAGCTCGGCAACCTTCATTTCAAGAAACTCAGGGCGGCAATCCATCCATCCCGCGCCTTTCCCCGCAGCCGCATTCCCAGCAAAATTTTCGCTTCGTCGTCATTCAACCGATACGTCGCGCTTAATACATTCACCTGTTTCGACCAGCCTGGAAAATCTTGCGCCTTCCCGTCAAAGTAACTAAGGAGCTCTGCGACTGTCTTTACGCCCACTCGCGAACTCGCCTCCGTCTCCGTCACCCGCCTCTCCTCGGGTACATCCACATGCTGCTGCTGCTGTGCCAACGCTAGTTCACGCCTCGCCATTTCTAGCTCTCGCACCATTAATGCGTTTTCTCGCCGAAGAAGGTCCAGTTCGCGCGCACCTGGGATTGTTTCGCTGTCCGTGCGTGCTGGCAAACAGCCCGCTCCCCCGACGGCACCCACGTGGTCGGCGACGGCGACACCGATCGCGTTATTACGCCGCGCTTCTACATTTTCACAAACCATATCCATCCAATTCCCCGAAGGGTCACTGTCATTCAATCGAGATATCAGTTCCGTCTTCTTGCCGGTCGTAGCCATACCACGGTTCCTCAACACGTCCTTCAGTTGCACTATCGTAAATTCACCGGCCTCTTTGGCAGACATTGTCACTGCGAGAGGTCTCGACTATTCACCGCACAAAAATCACTACGAGAGCGTTCTCACATCGCCTCACGACTGTCGTCGTACAATTGTTCACACTACTCTTGACACATTTTTCGCTCGTATTCCGCCGCACGCTGCTATTCCACTTCCGATGCAGTCCGCTGGTAATCCGATCCCGGACGAGCCCCCAAAATTATGTGGGATACGGAATCGCGCTGAATAATGCAAAGGAATGTGACACTCGCGAAATGTGAAACAATTAACTTTATTTGTACTTCCCCGGTCGATGCGCGTTCGCACCCGATCGGTCGTCGTGCGTCACAAAACAGCCTTCGCCTTCGCCTTACAAGCGGTCAACACGCGTCTCGCGATCAACCGCTTCGCCTGAACGACACAAAGCGACTCCTCGCCTCGTCCGCTGAATTTCAGACGCGCGCACTCACACACGCATTCGCCGCGTCACACACACACACACACACTTAACCTATATATAAAACAAAATGGCGCCGGCGACCGTTGGCCACGCGGCGAGACAAAAGACTTAAAACTCTTAAACCTAAAATGACACGCGGTACCTCGGATGTACGCGGTGGTCTACAAAAATAAAGAAAACCCGGTCCTACAGTACATTTATTTATAAACGTCAGAGTCTTTTTGAGACTTTGCAGGCTTACGATAAGCGGTTCCTTATCTTTCTGCAACTTTCCACTGCAGGTGTATGGGAAGCATTTTGACATTTTTTATCACCCGGGAAATAAGGGACATTTCGTAATGTAGCAAATAATAATGTATTGTTTGGTCTTTCTTTTGCTTACAAATATTTATGTACATAAGTTTTGTTTATACTCCCACGCCTTTTACTAGGAACTTCTTCCAATCGTATCTGAAATTAATCAATATATTAAGTTAATAATATTCAGCCGCTAAGTTGACATCGCCCGTTTGGGCTTAGTTTTTTTTTTGCCAAATAAAGTTGCAAAATGAGTGATGCTATTGACTAGATAGTCACAGTACTAATATTTTGTTGGGTAACCCCTCTGTTGGCGAACCTCCGTCAGCTGCCTCGGCATATTTGAAATCATTTTTTTGACGTAATTTAAACTTATTTTTATCCATTCTTCCGTCAATTTTTGTTTCAACTCTTCCTTGGACCTAGTCTTTCTAATTGTTGAGGATTTAAAGTCGTTGGCGCGTTGGCCTCGCTACTTGCGCGTAGCTGGAGCCGATTGCGTATAGGCAGCGGCCTACTTGTATATAGTTTAGTTTTAAGGCTAATTCGCGTTACCGCGCGCGTAGACAATAAGGCTTTGGCGTGTAGCCTATGTTGCGACTTTCCGCTGATTGGCGTTGCGGCCTATCAGTAACGCCATCCCCTGTTTACGTGCGTGACTAATGAAGGAGCAGCGGGGGCATGTCCCGCTTCCTTCTTCCTGCGTCTTCTTCCGTCCGTTGAGAGATCAACACGTGTGTGTTGCCGTGCGTCGTGGCCCGTTCGAGTGAGTAGCCATCTTGGCTTCGCAAGGTGAGAATCTGCGTTATTCCACCTCTATTATACTTTTTTCTTCCTTCGAGTTTCCATTGCTGAACCGAAGCTTTCCTTGTACAACAAATATTCTTGAACAATTCGTGCTCGGTGTTTTGGATCATTATCTTGATAAAATTTGAAAGTATCTGCAATGCCTATTTCTGCTGCGCTCTGGCGCAAATAATCCTTCAAAAGTCGCAAGTAGGCATTTTTATCCATGATGCCATCGATAAATGTTAGCTTTCCCACCACGTGGTACGATGTGCTACCCCACACGAGCACTCCCCCGCCCCCCATGCTTTATTGTACCGATTAGGTTTTTGGGCGCTAGTGCCTCATTTTTTTTCGCCATATTTTATGTCGACCATCGTGCCCAAATATATGAAATTTGCTTTCGTCAGCAAAAATAACATCTTTCCACCACTCCACGTCCTTCGTTATACACTCATTTGCGAACTATAGCCTCTTTCTGCGGTTAATTTCATTAATAAACGGCTTCTTCCTTGCCACTCGCCCGTGCAGCCCATTTTTGCGCAGCACACGTCGTACTGTGGATGGATGTACGGAGACACCTGTTTCTTCGTAATGCTCCGCAGTCAGTTTTGGTGCGCTTGTGCGCGGATCGTTTTCTACTTTATTCAAAATAGAAGCCCTTTGCCGATTATCTATTAATTTTGGTCGACCAGGTGGCCGAATCAATGCGATGCGATCCTCGCGTCGATATCTCTTAATAATATCCCAAACTGTACTTCTCTTGATTTTCACTATTTCCCTTATCTCGCGGCAACTCCTGCCTTTCTCGTGGTGATATATCACTAATTGCTGTTGGTTGAATGTTGTATTTTTGGCTCTGCGTCCCATTCTGTCTGTGCGTGAAACTAGACTACCGAATTTTTATTTTTGTCTTATGCCCAAGCTGTGAGCAGTCTGTTTGCGATTAGTAAGGGAGTGAAAACTTCGCAAAGCCGCGGACTCGTGACCGAATTGTAAACAAACCGCTCAGAGCTTGGGCACAAGACAAAAATAAAAATTCGGTAGTCTAGTTTCACGCACAGACAGAATGGAACGCAGAGCCAAAAATACAATATTCAAGGGCGTCATAAAATGCATAATTTTATTAGAGAGGTTCTTAAGAATAAGGATGTTCAACTAAAGTATTTACGTTCCGAAGATCTCTCATAAGACCATAAATACGGAATATATTTAGGTGTTCCCATTTACGTGGACCACCCTGTATAGAAATTCTCGCGCCGCAACCGCCACCTATCGCCACGCACGGTCTCTTGAGTGAGGTTTCCCCCACCACCGCGGAATCCAATGGAGTTGGATACCGCATATGCTGACACTGGGCGCAGCGGTCAGTTTCAAACCGAACGTCTGAAAGCAGAGGTCGTAAGTACCTGTCCAAACGGTTTTAGCTGTTTCTTTTTGTGACATATATATATTTATATTATATATTTCATATTATTTTATTATTTATTATATGTAAAGGAGAAATCCTTTCAGTTACTACGGCTTATGGTGAAGGGCCCCACTACCATACCGACTGCTACACCGCTAGACTTTTGGCGGAGCAGACCGGTATTTGTCAGACAGATAGAGCGAAACGTGGGAAAAGAAGCATCGCTTTCAATTCCTGTTTATAGGTTAGGAAACTATTGTTTAGCTTTATTTTGTTTTGTTTGCCAATTTGTTTATGATTTCACTGTTAAAATAAAATCCACCTGTTTATAGGCATCAACGGCTCTTCCCTTAACCCCGACCCTCGCATTGATAATCAAACTCTTACATTGTTACGTCCTCGTTTTTGGCACCCTGCGTTCACCGGGTATACCGGGGATCGAGGACGGACGGAAGGAGTGATCGCACCGAAAGGGTTTTGATCCGTCAGTGGAGCGGCTCACTGACGTATCGCGGAATGCAAGAAGGAGGTGTCCGGATGGCTACAGCTTTGGATGCGTGAGATTGTGTGTGGTTGTGGATTGGTGTGGACGCACAGGAAGGACACAATCGTGTGAAGTAATGTTCAGATAGTGGACTGGATGCTTTATCTCGAAGTGCACTTGGTTGGTTTACAATGGTTCGCTTAATGAGTAACACTACTTGCTGCGCGAAGATTGAACAACTTAGAATGATCGCAGTCGAACGCTGGTTTATGAGTTGCCGAATTTAGATTGATCGTGGCCGAACTTGGTTGACTCAAGAGCCCTCGCTCTGCGGTTGTAAGCCTATTTAAATGGTAGATCTTGCTGACGGTCGCAAGGCGCTTCGCGGAATTGGCATTGGCCTTCGCGGATCTACACGACCGCGGATCGCTGATCGTTTGTTAGGTGGTTGACCTGCGGGCTGATTCGGCATCAGCATTCCGTGAAGGAATTTCGGTGGCTCTTATTCTGCTTATTCGCGACTTACTAACGACGGAAGGCTACGCGGAGCGATGAACCTTATTATGCTTAGGCGCGACTTATTGATGATGGGCAAATACATGGTGCAATGAGCCCGTTGCGAGAGTATGGCTACTGGGTAGGCGGGTGGAGGACGTAGGACGTAACAACATATATATTATTATATTATTTATATTATATATTTATATTATATATATTATATATTCTATATATTTATATTATATATAGAAATATATATATATATATATACATATATATTGTTACGGCGGGGACTTCTCAATTCAAATTTAAAAAAAAGGGTTTATTACAGTACACACTAGACTAGCAGACAAGACTAATTACAATACAGTGACTGACTCTTGATGTTAACCGTTCGGTGGTCGGGTAAAGACTGACTCGACTCTCCGATGATCTTCTCCCAGCTTCCTTTAATGATTAATTTGTGTCGTCTTAGGATGTTCTATGAGTTTCCATGCTGCGTGGCTACTTTTCTTCTTGTACTTTTCATGCTGCGTGGCTGCCGCTCTTCTTGTAATTTGATACCCTTACTCATCTCCGGCTCCGAATCTCGTTACGCCGTTACAATATATATATATATATATATTCGTTCCCACACTTGGTCGTTATTATTTATTTTTGTTTTCTATCTTGACACCGTATTGGCACGTAGAATATGACCATCATATTTGCACCGGTGAAGTATTAATTTTACTTACATTACATACGCCGTAATATTTTTGTTTGAGTTGTTCCCCAATAAATGGCGTATAGGAATTGTACATTTCTCGCAAACATTGTTCGCGAGTTAATGTACATATTCCGAGATCTTAACCACCTTAGCCACTGTAACCAACGGCACGTCTAGGGCAGGTTCCACTCGACATCAGCCCTACTGATGAGTCCTGTCGAGTGGATCCAGGACGAAACGTATTTTAATCCAGGATTGTCCCATTTTTTAGGAAATGTCTGCCGACCAAGTGTAGAGGAGGCGGTAATCAGTCCCACACTTGGTCGTTATTATTTATTTTTGTTTTCTATCTTGACACCGTATTGGCACGTAGAATATGACTATTATATATATTAATAGTAGATATTAATATATACACTACATATAAAGTGAATTAAATGATATAAAAGTGATGATGATGCGAATAATATGTATATTTTATTATTATTGTACAAATACTGACATAGACAGCATCATTTTAGAGGAACCAGGACAATTGGCGTTGGTTAATAGACAATACGTTGAAATTAAATATGATATCAAGCAACTTTTCGCCAAATTGGAATCTCTAGAGAGATTATTAAATAGTGTTGTAAGTGAAAGTACATGTGGAAATGGCATGGGTGGTGGCGACAGGAGTTTTTTTGGAAATATTACCACTCACCACCGTGTAAGAAGTTACAGATTTTTATGCTTATGCATTAGAAAATCTGGACAAGTTTAATCAGTTGGTTTGTATTTGTATAATTCCAGAAATATATTTTTGCGAGTAGTTAAGACATTACCGTTTTCTAATTTTCATGAAATATATTGCTACGTGCTCCGTTTTCGGCACCCTGCGTTCACCGGGTATACCACGGATAGGGGACGGACGGAAGGGGTCGCACCGGTAAATGAGCTAAATTCGTCAGTGGAGCAGTTTAGTGGCACATTGTGTTATGCAAAGGGGGGGGGGGGGGGGCGTTCGAATGGTTACGGCTCGTGTGTGTCGGTGTGTGTCCGAATAATTACGGCTCTTATGTTCACGTCCGAATAGTTACGTCTCTTATGTTCGCGTACGAATGGCTACGGATCTAATAGTCTCGTTCGAATGGCTACGGCTCTAGTGATCTCGTCCGAATGGCTACGGCTCTAATAATTATGTGTCGTATGGGAGTAGTGCGTAGCGTATAGGGGTGTGAGTTTATGTTCATCAGGGCCCTCGGCTGGACTGTGACCGCTCAGTTTCCTTAGTTTAATACTTCTATGTCCGAGTCTTCGCAGATCTCGGTTATCTCCGCCGTGGATGGCACGATTTCTGGTTCTAGGGGTTCGGAGTAGAGCGTGAAATAGTCCTGGCCCGGAGGTAGCTCGAACGGGCAAAGCTGTTCGGGGGAGGTCCAGATGGGTGGTCTGTGTTGCTCGGGGAGCTGGTAGCTAAGCTGAGCGGGATTTGTGTAGCTGTTTGTAGCTTGTTGAGGTGCCCGCAACCTGCGCAAGCGTGCGGCTTCGCGGCGTGCTCGATTTTTAACTCCCGACCGGGGCGCCGACCTATAGTATTTGCATCGCCCTTGGCGCTGAGGATGTGGCGCCGCCACAAGGTCCTGGATAACGGGGTATTCTCTGGTTACGAATTTGAATGGAAGACGCTTATCATCCGCGGGGGTAGTTACTGTCCTTCGGGCCGAACCATCGTGCACCGGAGATAGCTGGATGGCTGTGGTCAAAGCGAAAAACGCTGGTAGTCGCCGGAACGAGAGTCCTACGGTCACAGCGACTGAATCGCTCGAGAGGTCACCAGAACTCGGGGGTTCTACGGTGACAGCGAGATACCGCTCGCTGGGTGACCTGACCGTGAGCTCTACCGCGATAGCGAAGAACGCTCGGGTGATGCGCCCGGTGGTTTCAGTAGGCCAAATCACTGACGGGAAGAGAGTGCATGTGATACGCATCTGGATCAAACTCAGCGAACACCCGGGTAGCAAGTCATTTGTGCGCGGGTGTCGCGTTTCCGTCGAATGGTAGAGGTAGCAAGGAGTTGATCGACTGAGGTTTTGACACAAGGTTATGATATATTCGAGCCACGCTTCATACATAGACGCAATGGGTTTACAACGGTTGTTTAGAATTCGTCACATTCTCGCCGACGCACAGTGTGTTATTTTGGCAATCTAGCGGGACAAAAGTACCGTCTTGGTGCTTGAACGTGATTTTTAATTTTTTTTCAGCGGTAAGTAGTCAAAATGAAAAGAAAATAACCTGGTAAAAAATACATTTTGAGCCCAAAAAAAAAACATTTATGAAAAATAATTATAAATTTAGATATTATGTATTTTGTTTTACATTAACTAATGTAATATGAACAAAACAACAATTATAGTTCAACAATATATTCTTAACAAATTATGAATGATAACATAGCTGGCAAATATGGCCTTTTTCGCAATTGTGCTCATTCTACACGCAGATAAAAAATATTCAGTTTCTACCGAAAGCGCAAGAATGCGCAGAATGTTTTCACAGTTTTGGGTACTTGAATGCTCATAGATTAAGTCTATAAAAGAATCTAGCTGGAATTTTGCGGAATAACTAAGAAAAAGTTAACCTCAATGTCATGTAGTAAACGAATATTTCGCCTTGTGGAGCCCAAACTTTGAAGAACAATAACTGCATAAAAACATTGATATTTATATAAGAAAAACCAGCAGAACATACCTTATTGAAGGTACAATTCGGTATTAATAAAAAACAACCAGGAAGATTTGCCACTTTTCCAGAATTTACGGGTAAACAGGACGAACTGAGAATAACGAGCGTAGACCATTAATTTGCAAGATGAATACGGGTGGGTTCAAGCATGTCCCAACACCTTGTGTTGAAGGCAAAAGAGTAAACAGTTTCGGTTTCGAGACTATCTACTATCCCTCTGAACACACGCAATAGCGTCCACTTAAAAAAAATAACTTCATTTTTGGACTTTTGTCCACCTAGATTGCCGAAATAACACACTGTGCGACGCGAGCGGCGCCACGACAAGCGCTCTGGCGGTCGGGCGCCGTCGGCGATCCTCGGCTGCCGCCGGGCGGACCGAGTAGTTCGGTGCTCGGCGCGAGGTGAGGCCGAGGGGGGTCCGAACAGGTGAGACGGTGTGACTCAGGGCTTAATTCCTTCTGTTCGTCGGAGACTCTTTTCTGAGAAACACATTTGCATTATGATATATAGATTCGAGAGAGACGTGGGTACCGCCGTTTCACCTGCCTTTTCCTTCCAGCTTCTCTGGATGCTTTACCGTGTTCATTGTCCAATTTCTTTTATCTTTCTCTTTTTGATTAATCCTTAGTTTCCGTTTTTTTCTTTATTACTTTAATTATCTTAGTCTTAGTTGCGTAGCTTAACGTTTCGTTCTCGTCCGTTTTCCGTCCGCCGTCCGTTTGCCTACTTTAAGTTTATTAGAATATTAGCGTTTAGCCGTAGAACCTTAAGATTATTAGATTTCAACGCGTAATAATTAATTTAGCCTGGGTAATGTACAGAGAGTTAGCATTTAACTAAATACAATAGATTTCTTAAGCTTAACGGTAAGCCGCTCAGCGGTCACCTGCTTTGTCCTGTCCTCTCCCCTCCTTCGCGCACTACCGACCTCCATCACGTTTAAATCATAACGTTCTTTTGCGCACGGAAACCTCCTCTTCCCGTTGGGGAAGGTTTTCCTCGCAACAACGGTTGTCTTATAACTAGTTATCTTATAGTTGAGATTCGGTGTTGGCGCTTCTGCTAAACGGGTTGTATACAACATTTTACGCAGCTGTTTGCGGTATCTAAGTCCTTCACGGCAAGATTACCGAGTGGTACAATGGACTAATACGGTCTCGCGTTACTACAGAGACAGTGCACTTGTGAACTAGATGTGATCTGTCTGTTATCTGTCACCAGTCTATATACCCGGCGCGCTCCGCTGAGCGTTGTTCTAGCTGTTGACTCGGCGTCAGCAACCTTGACTCGGCTCGGCGCCGCGGTGGTTCCTTTCGGGAATCAGCACTACGTGACTTATCTCTCAGATTCGGTTATATATGCATCGTTCGGACAGTCTGGCATTTCGTGGAGGAATTCGATGTTTCGGTAATTTAGCTGTTATTGGCGTTATAGGTTGTGTCAGTCTAGACCAGTGTTTCTTTCTTGGGGTGCGAGAAAACATTTCCAGGGGTGCGAGAGAGGTTTCTAATGTTACAATAATTGTCATCTCCTAAATAAAAACATCTGAACATATTTTTCAAGGGGGTCCGAGACCGTATTTTCAGATTCAAGGGGGTGCGAGACCGTATTTTCAGATTCAAGGGGGTCCCGATCACCAAAAAGGTTAAGAAACACTGGTCTAGACAGTCAGCAGCGTACAGGTTACTTGGTTGCTGCGTGAAGGTTACCTTCGCGTGGCGCGTGCTTCCGCTAGGCGGGGGAAAAAGTTAGTTTCTACAACGCCTTTTGGCGGATCTTAAATAGTAGTAGGCGAGAGGGCGCGCGGTTGCCCGTTGCGAGAATTCGTAAGTTTGTGAAATAAGACCGAAACGGGCGGGTGGAGGACATAGGACGTAACAATATAATGGCATGAAACCTTAATTCTTTCAGGTCCAATTACTGTATTTGGTTGGTGGCGAAACGAATAGAAAAATTATTTATAACATGTTGCATCAAGTTTTGTCAAATGAGGCGGCAACACGTTATTTTGGCCAGGGGAGAAAAAAAAATTAGCTTTCAATACTTTGAAACTGTACGACGCTGTTATGGGTAAATACACATTTTTTTACTCATATTTAGGCTGTGTTTTAAAATATATGTTATCGCTAAAGTGCAGAAATCAGTTATTCCACAGATTATCTAGGTATTGTGCAGATTACCTAGGGTGATCAGTTAATGTGCCGAAAATAGTTTCATTTCTCAAATTACCTAGGTAATCTGCACTCGTTAAAGTGCAAATAAGATATTTGCTCGAACAACAGGAACGTTTCTGTACCCTTAAATTAACATAATCTAGTATCGGCGAGAAGAACATTGCTCCGTGCTCATGCGTCCATACATTGTGTGAAGCAGCGGTAAACAAGATCGCGCATTCTCGATCGATATACATTGTAGCGGTCAACCTGCGACGCGTAATTAAAAAAATATAATACAAAGTATCAAACGGTTTAAAATATTATAGCAATTAAGGAAATAAATTTGCAAAACATATGACAAAATTATGTTTATTTATTAGTGCAATCTAAAGATTGGTGACACTTTGGAAAGTTGCCCTATTATGGGCACGAATAAAATACTTTTTAATAGTTCGTATTATGTTTCATGTCATTTTTGACAGTATACCACAATTAATTCTGGTACTCGCCACACCCTTTCCTACACTAAAATTGAGCAGATATGAAAGAAAATAGAGTGACGCCTGTACTTTGAACTGGAGTCGTTCCCACAATGAGAGGATTTTCTTTGATATGCGCTAGCGCCCCAGTGTAATGCTTGACGCGCCTGCGGCGCAAATTAATATATACGAACCCCTTCATTGTGGCAACGAGTCCAGTTCAAAGTACAGGCGTCACTCTATTTCCTTTAATTGATCAAGATTCTTCATACTCGAAATTCAAACAATTAGAAAACCTACCCACTCCAGACCCCCCCCCCCTTCTCCCCCCATCTGTCTTGCTCCCATGGGCGGCCGATAGCAATGCTTCGTCCTCTCCTATGGAGCTAGCCTATCTTCTCTTTGGGCGGCCGACAGCATGCTTCGTCCTCTCCCATGGAGCTAGCCTATCTTCTCTTTGGGCGGCCGATAGCATGCTTCGTCCTCTCCCATAGGATTTGCTCAAAGTTTACCGCGGGCGGGCGATGGTCTTACCTCGTCCTCTCCCGCAGGAATACTAGAGAACGAGTCGCAGTCGCGAACTTTCATTTATATTAATTCGTTGCTAGGCTTTTACGTATAATCAACAAGCTCCGTAGCTGTATTGGAAGCTGCGTCTTGGTTCGTATGCGCGCGGTATATGTAATGCTCTGAAGTTATTCGGAATCTTCTAGAAGCTTCTCATCGCTTCTAGACGCTTCCAGTGATTTCGACACGCGACTGCTCGGGTCAATGCCCTGACGCGATTGTTTGATTATCGCGATTTCTTGGAATCGCTATGTATTGGACGCTGCTACGTCCTCGGTCTCGTTACAAATGTTTATATTTACCAAATATTTGTATGTCTTTAATTTGTGTTTTGAGCCTGGCGACGGTTTTAGTTCTTGACCGCTGTTACGTTCTCTAGCTCGCCTCGGGTCAAGTACCCCAATTCGACGCAACGCGGCGTCCGTCTCTATCTCAATCTCTCGCAAGTGGGTCATTCCAAGTCTCATTCGTATATATAAGTTCCAATTCCTACTCCTCCTATGCGTCTGGGGGTAGGGTTCGTCTACATCAGCCCTACTGATGAGTCTTGTAGACGGACCCAAGACGAAACGTTACCACCTCCTTTCTTGTTCCTCATCCTCGTCGTTAACCCGCGTCCCGGTCATTTTCCCGTTCCGAGGTTTTCGGCTAGCAAAGCTACGCTCTGCCCAGGGCCTTAGGAACCTAGTAGCATGGACAGATGACGGGAATGCGCGGCGACCCACAATGTCGTTGCGAATCCCGCACCCTCTACCGGTTGGGACGCAACACCGCAAATTTTTAATTCCTGTATGTTTTGTTCATATCCTTATAATTATTATTCAGTCAAAAAATCCACGGTCCCCCGGTCGAACGAGTCGATCCACGTGTAGTCGTTATATGGTTGCCATCGATCTCTCTCGGACATTTTCATGCTGCAGCAGGTTGCGACGTGCGTACTGCCTTATCGAAATGCAGGTCCTTGCTTTCCAACAGTGTCAGCGTATTGAGCATCGAACTCCATTGGAGTTCCTGGGGTGGGGGAAACTTCGGCAAGTGTGCGTGCGTGTCCGTGAGTGCTACGCGCGCCGTTTGGCTGCACGACGAGGCGAGAAGGATGGAGCTATACACGCGGTCTCCTTTCCCCCAACGTGCCGTTGTAATGTTGACACCATATATATCGGTTGCTTAGGCTAAGGGCCCAGCGTTTAGACCGTATGTCACTTGGGATCCCGCATTCCAAGGCTTTCGCCGAAGGAATGCCCCTGTTTGACCGTGCGTTCTGAGCAGCGTCTTTTCCGAACGCTTTGCTCACTCTTAATTCCGACCTCCTTGGGACTAGACGTATTTTTCTCTCATAAGACCTTTAACCCTGGTGTTGGATCAGTATTCCAAAAATAAAATTGTTAAGTGTAAAGTGAAGATTTACACGGGTGTTCATTCATTCACCCTCGACATAACACCGTGAACGCTGCGCGCGCCGCTTACACGACCCAGCAGAGAGAAGGACGGGGAACCATGTACTGTCTCCTTTCCACCAAATCATACCATCCCATACATACACCATCACCATACATTTTGGAAACGGATAAAATAGAAATGCACGTAGTAAGAAAAAATATATTTGGAAAAAAATAAAAACTGAAACAAGACTTGAACCCTCGATCATACAACTCACAGCGTGACACCATACCAATTCGGCTACAACGTTTCGATATGAGCGGCGTATACCGTAGGGTACTTAAACATATATTATTGTTTTTAACCTTTGCATAACCACGTTGGGTCATTTTTCGGTGCCAAGAGAGCGGCATTCCTTTATACACGGTACTGGCAATAACATAGTTTGAAATCTATATAACACATTGTATCGTCGCTCAAATTTTTCGTAGGCAAAAATTTTTATTTTGCTTAATAAATGTTAACAATTTATAAACAAATTATGAAAAATCTGTAAAATAATACATTGCTACGTCGCTAAAATGTACGTTGGTATGTTACGTCCTACGTCCTCCACCCGCCTTTGTCTACAATTATATTCTCGCAACGGTTCACGGCACCGCGTATCCTCCCATTAGCCGTAAGTCATAGACAAGCGAAATGAGAGCCGAAATTCCTTCACGTAACGCTGACGCCCGTCGGGGACGTAATCCACGCCACGCAAAGGAATGACCTAACGACCGCGCACAATAGTAATGTAATTAGAAACATAAGAACGCTGACACCGAGTCAATCCACAGCCCAACCATCAACCCGGAACAATCGATTAGGGATTCGCGACGAAATAAAGATCTAAGAATGCCAACGCCTAATCGACATCTAGGCCGCCGCTTCTACGAAGCGCCCAACAACGCTCAGCAGAACCTACCATTTAAATAGGCTTACAGCCATACAGCGAGCGATCATAATTCAACCAAAGTTCGGTCACGATCAATCTAAATTCGGCAAATCATTAGTCAATCAGAGTTCGACCACGATTATCCAAAAGTTATTCAATCTTCAGACGCGCAACAAGCAGTGTTAACCATTAAGTGAACATTTGTAAACCAGTTAAGTGTACTTCAAGATAATACATTCAGTCCACTTCCACCATCTGAACATTATTCCACACGACCGTGTCTTTCCTGCGCATCAACACCAAACACAAGTACCTGTACTCTAACCCAGGGAACCCCAGTGACTAGTCGAGTCGATCTACGGAGTGTTGACGCCTCTTTTGGCGTCCTCTATGGCAGCTCCAGCCACTGGACCAAGGTCGAGCCCATCAAGTCGGGGTGGCGAGTAGTCGAGGTACGATGGTGTGTCGAGGCCCCTCCTGGCTTCCTCTGTCGAACTCTCACCACTCCCAACGATCGCTCCCATTGATATGGGAAAACCCCAAGGTAAATGACGCGGGAATCTGCCGAAACCTCTGCAGGTTTTACCGTTTATAGACCAGCACTGAAAATCTCCTGTCGCGCAGTTCCCAACCGTATCTCACGCCGTAAAAGGCGCCGAGGCGGACGCCAAGCACGGGGCCGCTGAGAACGAGCCCGACTCCGCGAACGCCTGGCGAGCGGGTCGGAAAGCCGACCCCACTTCCTCTTACAATCCTACGACAACGCCCCCCTTTTCCCCCAGTCTAGATTACGCCTCTATTCCTACCCCCGAAGAAACCCCTCCTCCCGAGCCAAGGCTGCCGGAGTACCGTCCCTATGCATACATATTCGACGCCGACCGTGGCAGGCATTACCTACAGCCATCCGGGGAGTATCTTCGTGACCTTTTTGAGGGAGTTCCGTCCACCTCTATGGTGACGGAAATTCGCAAAGACCCCGACATCGAAATACTAAACTAGTTCGTAAGTGTATCGCAATAATAAACCGTGATCAAAACAATCATAACGCTAAATCTCTCTCTCTCCCTTTCCCTCCAAAGCATCCACACACAGAGCCCTAACCATTCGGACGCACAAACACACACGCATCCAGAGCCGTAACCATTCGGACGGATCCACACTCAGAGCCGTAACCATTCGGACGCATTTACATATAAAGCCGTAACCATTCGGACGCATCTACACTCAGAGCCGTAACCATTCAGACGCATCTACATCCAGAGCCGTAACCATTCGGACGCATCTACACGCACACCCCGCAACCAGTAGGCCGGTCAATTACCGCCCGAAGCCACGAGCTAGCGCTCGGAAGCGTCAGAGACGCTCGACCCAACGTAACGATACGTCAGTGTACCGCTCCACGACGGATCGATCCCTCCCTCCGTCCGTCCTCGATCCCAGGTAGACCCGGTGAACGCAGGGTGCCAAAAACGGAGGACGTAACATCGATCGCCCATGGAAAGGTTACGCCATATCTGTGGGAGAGGACGAAGCATTGCTATCCGCCACCCATAGAGGCTGTTCGCCACACCTATGGGATAGGACGAAGCATTGTAATCGGCCACTCATAGGAGAGTAAAGCACTGCAACTATGGGTAGGACGAGGTTTGACCTTCAACTGCCTATAGGATAGGAGAGTACGAAGCTACGCTATCGGACGCCCGGAATTTTCAAATCGCTCAAATTCTATATTCGTCATTGAACAAATTGTTATTAACCGTTGACGTACAAACAACCGAAACCATCTTTAACCCCTTGCCGTACCATTTAGCTCGACCAAACTCGGGCGTAATCGGTAGTCGTCAAAACGCAGTAAACACACAGCACTGATGCTCGAGAAACGTCGCAATACGAGCCGAAATGTAAACACCAGTGATACCTGAAGTGTAGTTAGTTTTACGCATTACTGCTCTTGAGGTAGTAAACTTTAATCCTTTTCCTTTTACAGATAATATAAATTTATTATAAATTTGTGATATTCATGTTTGGCCCGATTATCCCTTCACGAGTCTGACTCGTGATATTCATGTTTGTGCCAAAATTTTCATCACGAGTCAGACTCGTTAAAGTACGGCAAGGGGTTAAACCTGACCGTAACTAATGCGTAAAATAAATCCTTCTGTTCCTAGAAATCCAAAACCCATTCCTTCAAGGAAATCCACAACATCTCCTACAAGCAGTATTATATTTTTTAACAACTGGTAGCACCTTACGAAGTTTACAACATTTTTTCCGAATCTCAAAATCAAGTTTATCCGCAATGATTCTCGGAGTTTGCGGCGCCATATACGAGGCATTGAAAGAATTCATTCAAGTAAAACAATTTATTTGAAACATAATATTTTATTAAACACTAATTTATTAAAAATAACAACGTGGAACAATATTTACAAACAATTTTCTTTGGAACACTAATTTATAATTTTTTATTTAAAAAATATTAGTTTATTTAAACGTTCAACTACTGAATGTGGAATTTATATCGTGGATTAAAATGTTATTCTCATCAAAATTGCGAGTTCTTTCTTTATTGGAATTTGTATTAAGTCGCATTTCAATATACGCGTCGGTGATGCTTGCTGGAGACAGGGTAAGCGGGCTTGTGTTTGGGATGAAATTTGCGACGTTGAAGGATACGGTGAAATATTGTCTGGGATCCTTTCAATTTGTTTCAATTAATTGAATCGTTTATTAGTTAAGTACTTTTGAATATGATTCTGTGCCTCTAAAGCTAAACATATTAGCATGTTCTTTAATTGCACACCAATACTTTGACCGAAAATTTCGAATTCATTTGTTGTTGTTTCGGTTTCATTATTAATTTTTGTCAGGTCTGTGGGTTCCACCAAAATGCTTCTAATCTCATTGATTTTTGGCCTAGATCCCGCCCTTCTTTTCTCTGGTGCATTTTCTAATACATTTGCGCTGTTGAAGACCGGTAAACATTGGTCTTCTTTATTTGTTTGAATTTGTTCCACATTTTTTATGGTTTCCTCTGGCTCAGTTTCATGCTATAAAAATTGAAATAGATTTTATAATAAATTACAGCCGAACAATTTTATTTAATACCGGTGTCACAAAGCGAAGATGATTGGAAGATAATCGAAAATGGGTTTCGCGAAACGTGGAATTTTCCAGGGTTCTGTGCGGCTATTAATGGAAAGCACATTGTTCTAAGGCAGTGTTTCTTAACATTTTTGGTGATCGGGACCCCCTTGAATCTGAAAATACGGTCTCGCACCCCCTTGAATTTGAAAATACGGTCTCGAACCCCCTTGAAAAATATGTTCAGATGTTTTTATTTAGGAGATGACAATTATTGTAACATTAGAAACCTCTCTCGCACCCCTGGAAATGCTTTCTCGCACTCCAAGGGGTGCGTGCACCCCAGGTTAAGAAACACTGTTCTAAGGGCACCGAAAAATTCCAGCAGTTTATATTATAATTATAAGGGCACAAACTGTATTGTCCTTATGGCTATCGTTGACGATAATTATTGTTTTAAATACATAGGTGTAGGATGCAATGGTAGAATTTCAGATGCAGGGGTTTTCCAAAATTAGTCGATTTTTGAAAAACTAGCAAATGGTTATATTCCATCTGGGATGTTTTTAGTCGGGGATGATGCCATCCCATTAAAACCTTATTTATTAAAACCTTTTTTGGGAACAAAATTAACAACAGGTCAGAAAATTTATAATTATAGATTATCTCCAGCGCGTAGGATTGTGGAGAATAGTTTCAGCATTTTAGTAAGCAAATTTCGTATTTTTGAAAAGCCAATGCCGTTTTGCCCAGAAAAAATTGACATTATTGTTAAAGCGTGCCGTGCGTTTCATAATTGGCTAAGAATATGTGAGGGGAAAAATTATATATCCTCTGGCTCAGTCGATTTTTAAGATATTATGAATGATAAAATTACTAACGAGAGTTGGAGACAGTGCCAACTGAATGGCATGATGGAATTGTCCAGAAATACGTCAAATCGATCGTCAAAGTATGCAAGAGAGTTCCGTGACAAATTTGTAGATTATTTTTAAGGTGTAGAGGCGGTGCCGTGGCAAGAGAGGATGGTACATTAACAATTTGCAAAATGTACATTATTTGAGACGTGATGGATGGATGAATGAATGAATGTATATGCATTAGACCATGTGAGTTCATTATATTATTTATATTATTATGTTATTGAAATTAAAAAAATTAAAACCGGTTTACATCATTGAATTGTTTTCCTAGTCCATTTATCGCACTGCAATTTTAAGGTGTCATCTAAAATTCTGTACCACCTCAATGAAGGCTGGTAAATGTTTAAAGAGCCAGCGCTGAACATTTTCGAATTGTTAATTTGTTTTTCTTGTTAATAAGTGGAACTAATGTTTTTTATTTTTTGTTGTGCTTCTTTCTCATTAAAATCATCAATGGACATGTGGTTAACCAATGTAGAGTATGCCGCCTTTTTTTTTGAGGAGGAAATCTTTCAAAGACACCCCCGGGCCCGGCGAGTGTGTCCCGGGGTAGTTCCGGATTTCCACCGACTAAAACCTCCCCCATGCTACATCCCTGCTCTTGTGTAGGTGCGTTGCGGGAATTTTCGCGCGCGAATTACGTCCGCGACGCTCCCGAGGCTGGCGTCTTGCGCCCGATACAGTGGAGACCGCGAAGCGCCCTTCAGACGTTCCAGGGTTAAAAATTCCGCGCCGCTTCGCGCCCGCATTTCAATTGTATAATGAATTTGTTAGCCGAAAGACTCTAACCTCTGAAAAAATGAGTGACGATCACTCGTTTCAATTTTGATTTCTACCAGACTACTCGCGTAGATAAGGCCGCTCAACCAGGCATCTGCCGAGCGGCCAAAACTCCCCGGAGCGCGCAAAGTAAGCGCCTTGGCTCGTCATGCGCGATGGAGCCTTCGATTCTACCCGGCCGACAGCGGCTACGAGTCCGAGCAGTCGGCCACCGGTAATGCGGCGAACGCAGGCAGGCCAGCTCCCGGCGGTCGCCCACGCGGTTATCCTATGTCACCTTGCGCGGCGGGACGGAGGAAAGGAGGCGGGAGCCTCTTCGGGCGACGCGCGCGGAGCGAGTCGCGATCGCGTTGCCGCTCTCGCTTCGCAGTCTCCTTCTGGGACATGATGTCCTCGCAGAAGGAAGCGAACGCTTTCCAGGACACGGCGTTCCCGTGCCCACGTTGGACACTCTTCGACGGTGTGCGCCGCCGGTGTCCATTCCCTCCTCGCAGTGGTGACACCGCACGGTTCCCTCCCCAGGCGATACAGATACACACCGAAACATCCGTATTCGGTGAGCACCTGCGTCATCCTGAAACCGATTGCGCCCCGCGATCTGCTAACCCACTTGTCGAAAATGGGGCGCAGCGCTTCGATGAGCGTCCGTTCTCTCCTTTCTGCGGTCTGGATCGATGGTGTTCACCGCCACCACCGGATCGACCTCTCGCTCTCGCAGTTCGACTCGTCGCCGATGAGCCGCTGCAAGTTCGCGCGCAATTAGATCTATGGGCACGATGCCCGCGAGAGTCCTCACCGCCTCCAAAGAGACGGTTCGGTATCCCCTTATCACCCGCAGAGGCATCAGGTGTTGGAGCGAGTCCAACGCCCCCCAGGTAGGGGCTGATAAACGATCCGCCCATATTGGCGAGACGTACATCACCATCGCGTGCACGACCCCTAAATACAGGCAGCGAGCGCGGACCACGGGGCCACCTAGGTTCGGCAGCTGCCGCGCGAGTGCCGCTGCCGCACCTTCCACGCGTGGGATTAATTTCTTAATGTGGCGATCGAATTTCCACGTAGGATCTAAGAGGAGTCCCAAGTAGCGGAACCGCTCTCCCACGGTGGTTAACGCCCCGTTGTCGCCGAGTCCGAGATTCACGACCGCCGGAACATGGAGGCTGCGGTAGAACCACACGGCCTCCTCCGAAGGCCGAGAGCCCGGATCCGATCGAGGACAGAGGCCAGCGCCTAGCCGGCCAGCTCAGTGGCCCTCTCGCAGGAGTCTCCCCCGGCAAGGACGAGCGTGTCGTCCGCGTAGCAAACGACACTTACCCCTGGAGGCCGAGGGACCCGCAGAACCCAGTCGTACGTCAGGTTCCACAAGAGTGAACGCAACACCGAGCCCTGCGGGACCCCGTGGGTAACGCGACGCGTTTGGACGCCGCCCTCCTTGTCGGTAAACGATACCGATTTGTCCCGCAGGTAGTTCCGGATGACGGCCTGAAGATACGGCGGAAGGTCGTCGTGCTCTAAAGCGTCCCAAATGGCCCCCCAGGGCAGAGTGTTGAATGCGTTGACGATGTCGAGGCTCACCGCCAACACCACTCCACCCCCGGTGGTCACGCTCATCGTGAAGCCGCGCACGCGCTCCAATGCGTCGATCGTCGAACGCCCGGGACGAAACCCGAATTGGTCGTCATTCAAGTCGGGACCTATCTCGGACAAATGCGCAGTTATCCTACCGGCGAGCACGATTTCGAACAGCTTGCCCGCCTCGTCCAGAAGGCATATGGGGCGGTAAGCGGAGGGAGAGTTCGCCAGCCGCCCCACTTTGGGGATCAGAACCAAAATCGCCATCTTCCATGGTACGGGAAATATTCCTTTTCGGAGGCAGGTGTCGCATATCTTCATCAGCCTCAGGCGCAGGGTTTTGAGTGCCGAATCGAGTACCCTGCCGGGTACGCCGTCGGGCCCTGGAGTAGGGGTCTTGGCGCGCATCCTATTCACCGCGAGGCTGACTTCGTCTCCATCCTCGTCCGGAGGGAAGAGCGCGTCGAGCACCTGCTTCAAGAACTCCGGCTCGAGTCTGCTCGTAACCGGAGGTCCACCGTCACGCAGCTTGCGGAGAACGATCTTTTACTGGCGGCCCCATGGATCCAGCTCCACCGTCTGGATGAGTTCCGCCCACGCTCTGCTCTTCTCGCTGCGTA